>WNWK01031996.1:2500-22253 GCA_009830355.1 Cherax destructor
TGCAGACCTTCCTGATAAAAAAAAAAAAAGGACCTCGGGGTCAGCATAGTTCTGAGCACTTCGCCTGAGTCACACATCAACCGAATAAGCGCTACAGCAAAAACTAGACTGGCAAAAGGTGGAATTCATGATATTATTCACAGCATATATCAGGCTACACTCGAGTATGCAGCTCCAATGTGGAACCCACATCTGGTTAAGCATATAAAGAAGCTGAAAAAAAAGTGTAAAGGTATGCAATGAAAAATTGAGTTAAACCTAACGACGGCAGAAGACAGAAGGATCGGAGGTGACATGATTATGACGTATAAAATATTAATAGGAACTGACAGGGTGGACAAGGAGTGTTTGGGAGGCTGGTCTCAGGTACACGACGTCGCAGCTGGAAGTTAAAGGCAGTGATGTTAGAAAACACTTCAATTTAACCCTAGAGTGGTCAAGAAGTAGAACGACCTAAGTAGAGAATGATAGCAATCAGTAGAACGTCAGGGCCAGGAGCTGAGACTCGATCCCTGCAACCCCAGCTAGGTGAGTACGTACATACACACGCACACACACACACACACACACACACATACATTCACATACACACACACACACATACACACACACACAGAAAGGTTAAACCTAGACACAGAGACAGAGGTGGGGGACATGATAACGACTATAAAATATCAATAGATAAGGTGGACAAGCAGTGTTCCGGAGGGGCAAAAACAGGTCACACTGAGTCAACAGGATGTTAGGAAATTTTTCACTAGAGTGGTCAGGAAGTGGAATAGCAACAGGACTAGGGAGGCAGGAACATCATGACTGGAAAAGCTATGGAGCAAGAGAGAGACCAGTCAACAGAGAGGCAGACATGACTACCCCCCAACCACAAAAGGATACATACAACAACACACACACACACACACACACACAACACTGGAGGAAAGAAGGGTCAGAGGAGACATGATAACGAATTGACAAAATACTGTTCAGAGAGGAATCTAGAACAAGGAACAATGGACAGTGAGATTCAGAGAGAGGGAGACACTCAGCAACAGAGGAACAACTGGAAGCTGGAAGATTCAGATGAGTCAAGGGAGTTAGGAACATTTTTCAGCCACAGAGTAGTGAGTGAAAGTCTGGAAAGATGGGAGAGCAGAGAACCATCATAGTTTTAAGACAAGCTGAAGAGAGCGGGGCCAGGAGCTGAGCCTCGACCACTGCAACCACAATTAGGTGAGTACACACACACACACACACACAAGTCACTTGAACAACCATTGCATCTCAAGTATCCAACCAAAGAAAAAACGTCAACAACCAGATATTTATACTATTCAAGTGAACTGTTTGAGTGGTATACACAGTATTTGTATGAGTGATATATACAGTGTTTGTTTGCCTGAGTGATATATACCGTGTATGTCTGAGTGATATATAGTGTTTGTATGTCTGAGTGATATATAGTGTTTGGGGATTTGCTGAGTGAATATACGTGTTGTCTGAGTGATATATAGTGTTTGTATGTCTGAGTGATATATACAGTGTATGTCTGAGTGATATATACAGTGTATGTCTGAGTGATATATACAGTGTATGTCTGAGTGATATATACAGTGTATGTCTGAGTGATATATACAGTGTATGTCTGAGTGATATATACAGTGTATGTCTGAGTGATATATAAGTGTATGTCTGAGTGATATATACAGTGTATGTCTGAGTGATATATATCATGTATGTCTGAGTGATATATACAGTGTATGTCTGAGTGATATATACAGTGTATGTCTGAGTGATATATACAGTGTTTGTCTGAGTGATATATAGTGTTTGTATGCTTGAGTGATATATACAGTGTTTGTCTGAGTGATATATACAGTGTTTGTCTGAGTGATATATACAGTGTTTGTCTGAGTGATATATACAGTGTTTGTCTGAGTGATATATACAGTGTTTGTCTGAGTGATATATACAGTGTTTGTCTGAGTGATATATACAGTGTTTGTCTGAGTGATATATACAGTGTTTGTCTGAGTGATATATACAGTGTTTGTCTGAGTGATATATACAGTGTTTGCATGTATGAGTGGTGTGTACTTTATCTCCATTTATTGAAGCTTACTTCCTGTGAGGCTGGTGAAGGGAACTTGATCCGAGGATCTGGAGATATCCTCCCTTTCCTAGGACCAAATACAACTACCACCTATTCCTCATGGCAATAATTATATAATTTTATTTATATACTATTATTTTTACAATTTTATTTTATTATTATTATTATTATTATTATTATTATATTTTATTTTATTATTATTTTATTATTATATTTGATTATTAATTATTATATTAATATTAATTATTATTAGTATTTTTATTATCATTTTTATTATTATTTATTATGACGGGAGTTTACGAATTATCCACCATTGTTGGTTCATTTCGTGATGGGTATCACAACACGAGCGTCGCTGTGTCTCCGTGGTGGCCTGCCACACCTCCGTCGGTTCTTTACACAAGACAACAAATACTTAGGTCAGGAGGGACAACGTTCTCCGCTTGTTGATAACATCGATTGCTCCAAATACTGAACTTCTATCTATAGGAAGGCAAATTTCATCTGGGTCACTGAATATTTATCTTTCATCGACTATTAAAATTACTCCATCTGTAACTGGGAAATTACATACTCACTTTTAATTAGTTGCGTTGGAAGCTTTATTTCTACAAAGAACGTGTTATGATAGTTATTTCTTTTATAAAAAGGCTTATCTTTTTTTTTTTTTTTTTTTGCATATTTCTTATGTTAATTAACATTACTTTTGCTTTATTGCCATTTATTGTATAACTTTAAATTGCCTTTCTGTTGGTCAGGGTTCCGGGGTTGTTTTTTACGTGTTGTTTGACTTCAAAAATTCCCTGATCATGAAACAGGATGTAAAGCTTCCTTTTGTTTTAGACGACACCAACTTTCACTTTATATTTATGGCTCTATGAAACGAAAAAGTGTACAGAATTTGATATCGCTAACGGAACTATTATATTACATGAACTAGTCAAAATGAATATTGGTGGTAACCTACTCAGTCTCCATGGGAAAATGGAAAAGAATTCTTCTTCCCTAAGCCACGCGTGTCGTAAGAGGCCACTAAAATGCCGGCAGTAAGGGGCTAATAACCCTTCTGTATAAATTACTAAATTTAAAAGGAAACACTTTCGTGGGATGCGGCCGGTGTGTTGAAAAAGAAAATAAAAACTATTCTGTTGGATGATAAGCTATCTGGCAAATAGAGTATCCTCTGTTCTTTACTAAGATTTTAGAAGCGAGACTAAAGAAATGTCCCTAGGTACACCGCAGGGAGGAGTTCTCAGTCCCATGCTGTTTAATCCTGAATAATGCTCGCCCAAACACAGCTATAAGCCATGCCGAGGACATCATGAACCATCTCAAGATTGATGAGCTGAACACATTGACTCAAGGCTTAGAGACTGATGACCTCAAACTCCTCCTCAACTTCATCTCTGTACTGGACTGAGGAAGTCACTTGATGCGAAACGTTTAAACAACAAAGATTCCCAAATGTTGCAAAAGTGTCTAATTCTTCAACTTATCGGTTTTCTAACCCATTTACATCATATCTATCAGACACAGCAACATCTTAGGATCTTGATACAGGGAACTCTTCAGTGCTTGCCTAACTTATAGACATGACCTACTTATACTAGTGAAATTTTCCACTGGTGACCCCGCCTCCCTACTGCTTCACCTCACCTGTCTGCCCTTTCTCCGCGCACATGCAGTACATTTCTCAAGATTGATGAATTGAACATATCAACTCAAGGATAAAGGACTGATTACCTCAAACTCCTTCTGATCTTCCACCATTCATCTCTGTACCGGACTGAGGAAGTTACTTTCTGGAGAAACGTTTCCACAATTTATGATTCCAAAAATATTGCAAAAGTGTCTAAATCGTCAAAAGGAATAAATAGAAAACTGGATAGATGTATTTTTAATTTTCTAAAGACTACAAACCAAGGTGTAATAGTGAATAAAGGGAAATCAGAGGCTGCCAAAGTGGAAAGTTTTGTTCTCCAAGGCACAGTACTTGCCCCTGTTTTTTTTCTCATTCTCATATCAGACGTAGAGGTATAAAATAGCATTA
Source organism: Cherax destructor (assembly GCA_009830355.1). Taxonomy (NCBI): domain Eukaryota; kingdom Metazoa; phylum Arthropoda; class Malacostraca; order Decapoda; family Parastacidae; genus Cherax; species Cherax destructor. The sequence continues at coordinate 6,658 of WNWK01031996.1, forward strand.
TCATACTTTGCAGACGATGCTGGAATCAGTATGAGAGTGGCATCCATTGATGACACAACAAACCTCCAAGTTGATATAAACAAAGTCTTCCTGTGGGCCACTTGCAACAATATGATGTTCAATGAGGAAAAATTTCAGTTACTCCGTTAAGGAAAGATTGAATAAAGACTGGAACGTAGTATAAAACAAGCTCGAATCACTCAGTAGAACGTAAGGATCACAACAGTGTTGCTATCACATCTGCAAAGAAAATGATAGCCCCCCTGGCTGTCTTCAAGAAGTAACTGAATACGTTTCTTAAGTCAGTGTCAGATCAGCTGGACTGTGGCGCATACACAGTACTTCGTGAAGCTTGCAACAACAGCCTGTTTGATCTGATCATCTACTGGAAGACCTTGTTTTGGTTCGGGCTGCGAGGGCCTTGACTCTCGGATCACACTCCAGGTAGACTCCACGTATTCATATGTACTCCTGTTAGTTATTTTAGGGACTAGCTCTAGGTCTTTCGTGTATCCATACGCTCTTTGTCAGCAGGATGGATATAGGATGCACAATAAACAGTCCACTTACGCAGCTAAATCTACTTCTCAACCACAGTTACAACAATGACAAAATTATTCTTGGTAACAAACAGTTAAATAAACAGTCAACGTTTATTCGCTTTGTATACGAACTTTCGTTGAAGAGCATTAATAAAATCCTCCTCACCCTGTATGTAACACAATCTAGGGGGAACTACGAACACCTGCCATTCCCCAAAACATAATGATGAGTGTATGCATGAAACAATTTTTTTATGTACAATTGACCGGGAAAAAACCGAAGTATGAAATTAAAACACCACTGATATAGCAATAGATCAAGCGAGAATTATAAGATGAGCTGAATGAGTTGAGTCGCCACATGCTCCTACGCTCGGAGATACGCTGTCTCATTTATATCTCTCGTGACGTGCGAGTCTCAAACGCTAATGTGTTTATTTAGGAGTTGTATCATGTATCAGGCTCTCAAAATCGTGTTAAAGAGCTCTGCTGTGTGCTGCTCCTTTGATTGTGGCTGACAGTAATGGAGGTCTCGCCAGAGGATATTGTGTTACTTCTTGTCGTTAAGATTTTGTACGTGATATCTAGCGTGACTCACTACTAGAAAGCCACTATAACGCTAATTATTATTATTATTATTGTATTATATTATTATTATAGCTGCTGTACTAAGCATACAGTGTTTTGCTGGGCATAGTGTTGTACTGGACATAGTGTTGTACTGGACATAGTGTTGTACTGGACATACAGTGTTGTACTGGACATAGTGTTGTACTGGACATAGTGTTGTACTGGACATAGTGTTGTACTGGACATAGTGTTGTACTGGACATAGTGTTGTACTGGACATACAGTGTTGTACTTGACATAGTGTTGTACTGGACATACAGTGTTGTACTGGACATACAATGTTGTACTGGACATACAGTGTTGTACTGGACATACAGTGCTGTACTGGACATACAGTGTTGTACTGGACATAGTTTTGTACTGGACATACAGTGTTGTACTGGACATAGTGTTGTACTGGACATAGTGTTATACTGGACATACAGTGTTGTACTAGAAATAGTGTTGTACTGGACATACAGTGTTGTACTGGACAAAGTGTTGTACTGGACATAGTGTTGTACTGAACATAGTGTTGTACGGGACAGAGTGTTGTACTGGACATACAGTGTTGTACTATACATAGTGTTGTACTTGACATAGTGTTGTACTGGACTTAGTGTTGTACTGGACATACAGTGTTGTACTGGATATAGTGTTGTACTGGACATACAGTGTTGTACTGGACATAGTGTTGTACTGGACATAGTGTTGTACTGGACATAGTGTTGTAGTGGACATACAGTGTTGTACTGGACATACAGTGTTGTACTGGACATAGTGTTGTACTGGACATAGTGTTGTACTGGACATAGTGTTGTACGGGACATAGTGTTGTACTGGACATACAGTGTTGTACTATACATAGTGTTGTACTTGACATAGGTTGTACTGTACTTAGTGTTGTACTGGACATAGTGTTGTACTGGACATACATAGTGTTGTACTGGACATAGTGTTGTACTGGACATACAGTGTTGTACTGGAAATAGTGTTGTACTGGACATAGTGTTGTACTGGACATAGTGTTGTACTGGACATAGTGTTGTACTGGACATAGTGTTGTACGGGACATAGTGTTGTACTGGACATACAGTGTTGTACTATACATAGTGTTGTACTGGACATACAGTGTTGTACTGGACATACAGTGTTGTACTGGACATAGTGTTGTACTGGACCTAGTGTTGTACTGGACCTAGTGTTGTACTGGACATAGTGTTGTACAGGACATAGTGTTGTACTGGACATACAGTATTGTACTGGACATAGTGTTGTACTGGACATAGTATTGTACTGGACATTGTGTTGTACTGGACATACAGTGTTGTACTGGACATAGTGTTGTACTGGACATAGTGTTGTACTAGACGTAGTGTTGTACTGGACATAGTGTTGTACTGGACATAGTGTTGTACTGGACATAGTGTTGTACTGGACATAGTGTTGTACTGGACATAGTGTTGTACTGGACTTAGTGTTGTACTGGACCTAGTGTTGTACTGGACCTAGTGTTGTACTGGACCTAGTGTTGTACTGGACCTAGTGTTGTACTGGACCTAGTGTTGTACTGGACATAGTGTTGTACTGGACATACAGTGTTGTACTGGACATAGTGTTGCACTGGACTTACAGTGTTGTACTGGACATAGTGTTGTACTGGACATAGTGTTGTACTGGACCTAGTGTTTTACTGGACCTAGTGTAGTACTGGACCTAGTGTTGTACTGGACATACAGTGTTGTACTGGACCTAGTGTTGTACTGGACCTAGTGTTGTACTGGACCTAGTGTTGTACTGGACATACAGTGTTGTACTGGACCTAGTGTTGTACTGGACCTAGTGTTGTACTGGACCTAGTGTTGTACTGGACCTAGTGTTGTACTGGACCTAGTGTTGTACTGGACCTAGTGTTGTACTGGACATAGTGTTGTACTGGACATAGTATTGTACTGGACATTGTGTTGTACTGGACACAGTGTTGTACTGGACATAGTGTTGTACTGGACATAGTGTTGTACTAGGGCATAGTGTTGTACTGGACATAGTGTTGTACTGGACATAGTGTTGTACTGGACATAGTGTTGTACTGGACATAGTGTTGTACTGGACATAGTGTTGTACTGGACATAGTGTTGTACTGGACCTAGTGTTGTACTGGACCTAGTGTTGTACTGGACCTAGTGTTGTACTGGACCTAGTGTTGTACTGGACCTAGTGTTGTACTGGACATAGTGTTGTACTGGACACAGTGTTGTACTGGACATAGTGTTGACTGGACTTAGTGTTGTACTGGACATAGTGTTGTACTGGACATAGTGTTGTACTGGACCTAGTGTTGTACTGGGCCTAGTGTTGTACTGACCTAGTGTTGTACTGGACATAAATGTTGTACTGGACCTAGTGTTGTACTGGACCTAGTGTTGTACTGGACCTAGTGTTGTACTGGACCTAGTGTTGTACTGGACCTAGTGTTGTACTGGACCTAGTGTTGTACTGGACCTAGTGTTGTACTGGACATAGTGTTGTACTGGACATAGTGTTGTACTGGACCTAGTGTTGTACTGGACATAGTGTTGTACTGGACATAGTGTTGTACTGGACATAGTGTTGTACTGGACATAGTGTTGTACTGGACATAGTGTTGTACTGGACATAGTGTTGTACTGGACATAGTGTTGTACTGGACAGTGTTGTACCGGACATAGTGTTGTACTGGACATAGTGTTGTACTGGACATAGTGTTGTACTGGACATAGTGTTGTACTGGACATAGTGTTGTACTGGACATAGTGTTGTACTATACATAGTGTTGTACTGGACATACAGTGTTGTACTGGACATACAGTGTTGTACTGGACATACAGTGTTGTACTGGACATACAGTGTTGTACAGGACACACAGTGTTGTACTGGACATACAGTGTTGTACTGGACATACAGTGTTGTACCTGACATAGTGTTGTACTGGACATACAGTGTTGTACTGGACATACAGTGTTGTACTGGACATACAGTGTTGTACTGGACATACAGTATTGTACTGGACATACAGTGTTGTACTGGACATACAGTGTTGTACAGGACACACAGTGTTGTACTGGACATACAGTGTTGTACAGGACACACAGTGTTGTACTGGACATACAGTGTTGTACTGGACATAGTGTTGTACTGGGTAAAGGTCACCGGCTCGACAGTGTTGGTCCCGCGAGCTATGTTTGTTTACTGTAATTGGCTGAAACTTTTATTGACATCACTCACAAGAAACAACTCCCTGAAGAGTAGGTCCTTGAAGCTGGCGGAAAGCTCTGGACCCAATAGAAGCTACCATCCTCTTCCTCGGATCAAACATGCTTATCCCCTCCTTCCCTCTCAACAAAATTGCCGTGGACACACCTGTGGTGGGAGCACATGTGACAGTAATTTCATCTTGCTTCACTTTTATATACTCCATTCCAGAAGGTCTTTCAATATGTGCCAGGTATCGATGGATACCTCCCAGAGAGGCTACAGTACTAGGGGACAGTTACTCCAATGTCTTGACTCACGAAATCGTAATGGCACGATTGCAAACAAACGACGGTACTGGTGGGACCTGAACTCGCGGCAAGTGAGTTCAAGCTATCGTTCATCAGGGCCACACTGGCGGGAGATTCATCTGTAAAAAGTTGCATTTGTTGGCACAGTGTTGGCCCATGCTTACCTCCCTATGTTGTATAAATATACCTAGTTGGATGAATCTTATTGTAGCCAACTGGACCAATAGCTTACATCCTGGCCTGGAGTTTTACGATTCACTTGTTGCGAGTTGAAGCCCCACCCGTACCGTGGTTTCGAAAATATATCCTGGATGGATAGATAATATTGTCGACTTTATTAAAAATAATGAGGGAATCTAAGGCAATACTGTTTTCAGACCAAGAACCAGAGTATACGTCTCTCGGATTGTTTGAGTATGGTCGTATAAGAAGGGGTTGATAGGTAACCTGGTGTGTGTTTTGTGCAACCATTGCGACCCCATGGAGATCCAAGTGATTATAGGCTTATAAATGTGACGGGAACTTTGAGTCCCTCCTGTTATGAACCTGAGGGGGTCAAAGGTCGATATAAGTGTTTTGGGAGTATTGAAGATGATTGGGAAATGAACCCTAATGGCCCTGGGGAGGTGTTTTGTTCTGTAGGTCAAATGGCTAGACTCGTATAAGACTTTTTTGACAGTTATGATGGAAGTTGAGATAAGAACAAGGGTTCGGGTATTGAATGTTAGGTTAGGTAAGGTTCATCAGGAAACAGGACAAGTGTTTCCTGACGTGGGTCTTAGTCTGATGATGACCCGCCGTTGGAGATTTTGGTCATCTAAATGAGGCCCTCCGCTGGCTTACGGGTCCACCCCTTTAAAAATTATGGCCATACTTATAACCATTTTGTATCTGGTATTGAAGGTGGTGATTGAGTTATCAGGTACTGGCCCTCGCGGCCCAGTACCTGACCAGGCCTCCTGCTGATCAGGAACTATTTTGAGGAATCTGTCGAGTTCCTTTTTTTGTAGATAGCTTAGGGTTTGTTGGTAATCTCCCTTATGAAGGGATGGTGTAGAAGAGCCGTTGGTCATTTAACACTTATCGAGTTCTCTGTGTACTCTTCGCTTTTTATTGGAGGTATTGTGCACCGTCTGCCAAGCTCTTGTGTTAATAAGTAGTAATTTCGATGTGTAGGTTATGGATAAGTCTCTCCAATATCTTCCAGATGTAGATTATGTTGTACCTTTATTGCCTACTTTGTAAGCAGTAGAAACTCAAGAACTTTCAGTAATTTAGGTGCTTGTCTGAGTTTATGTGAACTAGGAAGATTCTTTGTACTGCTTGTCTTTAATAACAAACTTCAATGTTTTGTTGTGTGTTGTAGTTACCATTTGTTTGTTTGTGTGTGTGTGTGTGTGTGTGTGTGTGTGTGTACTCAAATGAATCACATCTGACTCTATAACGAAATTATGAGTGTGTCGTTCTGGGTGGCTGTGAATGAAAAGGCTTCGGAGGCGACGTGTAACTTTATTGGGTTCTTGGTACACAGGCAGTGTGTTTAAATTCCCTGGGGTTCAACCTGCTGGGCCCCAGCTGCGGAAGAGAGTGGTTCTGAGCTGATGTCTGAAGGTTGTTGGGTGCGAGAGTGAGGCAGAGAGAGGGTAGTGCGGGCTGAGCACGGTAGGTCTGTGGCCGTTAGATGTCAGCACCAGTGTGACGCGAAATATAAAGGCGACACAAAGCAAAATTTAAACACCAACTGGGTATACAACTCATCTGAGTCTTCAACTTCGAGTTATGACCCCTTGTTGCTGTGTCACATCTCTGAAACATTGTCCCTATCCACCTTGTCAATTCCTCTCAGTATTTTATATGTCATTATCATGTCCCAATCCCTCCTGTCTTCCAGTGTTGTCAGGTTCAGTTCCCTTAACCTCTCATAGGAAAAACCCCTCAGCTCCGGAAAAAGTCTTGTTACAAACTTTTGCACTTTGTCTAATTTCTTCACGTGTTTTGACCAAGTATGGGTTCCATACTAGTGCTGCATACTCCAGTGTGGGCCTGATGTACACGGTGTACAATGTCGTCAATAACTCCTTACTTAAATGTCGAAAGCTCAGGTTTGCCAGGCGCCCGTATGCTGCAGCATTTATTAGGTTGATGTGCGCCTCAGATGTACTCGGTATGATACTCACCCTAAGATCCTTTTCCTTTGATAAGTTTTGCATAGTCTGGCCCCCTAGACTGTACTCCGTCTGCGGTATTTGTCCTTCCCCAAGCTTCGTAATTTTGCACTTGCTGGGGTTATACTCCAGGAGCCATATGTTGGACCAGGAAGGTCTGGATGTTTCGGTAGTTTGCTGGTGTGGCAGTATTAGTGCTAGGGGTGTGTGGACTGTGGGTGTGGAGTGGCTCGGCTCTGGTTATTGTGTTTGGTTGGTGTGGGGTGATAGGGATTGAGGGGATTCTGTGAGTGATTCTGTGGGAAGTTTTGTTTACTGTTCCCTTCGAGGCTGTGCTTCCTTGTCCGTTGGTACCTTCCCTGTCCCCCTCTTCCTGACTCTGGCGCTTCCTTACTCTTTCTCTCAGTTGTGTACTTACCTATTTGTACTCACCTATTTGTGATTGCAGGGGTCGAGACTCAGCTCCTGTGTGTGTGTGTGTGTGTACTCACCTATTTGTACTCACCTATTTGTAGTTACAGGGGTCGATTCATAGCTCCTGGCCCCGCCTCTTCACTGATTGCTACTAGGTCATCTCTCTCCCTGCTCCATGAGCTTTATCAAACCTCGTCTTAAAACTCTGTGTGTGTGTGTGTGTGTGTGTGTGTGTGTGTGTGTGTGTGTGTGTGTGTGTGTGTGCACCTTGGAGGGGCAGGAAAGAGAGAGAATGTGAAAAATGAAATTTATCTCGCAACGCCTAACACCCTTCAAGAATTTCCCGAACCGCGTAAAGGAGGCATCAGCTAAACCATCTTGACGTTAATGGCTGAAGGTCAGCACCGTGTGACCTCTCGTGACCCGTGATGGAGGGCCCCGTCTATTACCTCAGTCACACGCCAGTCTCAGTCACACAAAACTGGTTAGCACAGATATGACTCTTATAAATATTTCTCGCCATAAAAATTAGCTGCCACAAAAATTGGTTGACTTGAAGTTGCTTTACCTGTTATCCATTTGATTCTAGGGGTCACCACCAGCCACCAGCCTGGTCCCAGACCAAGCCTCCCAGTTGATCTGCTATCTACATATATTGGTGACACAGAATTGGTTAATTTCTAGCGAAACTGGAAAGATAATTCTTTCCAGTTCAGGTCTCGCTGTAAACGGGACGCAAAAACGGGGTTTGTTCTCGCTAAATTGGTGATAGAAATTTGGTTTAGGTCTCACTCAATTGATAACACAAAATTGATCTAGCTTTCACTAATTTGGTGATCAAAGTTTGCTTCAGTATCGCTAAGTTGGTGACGGAGTGAAGTCATTCGCTCGCTTTCTAAACAAGTGTCGCTGCTGTTTAAGGCAGGTGCTTTGATGGTGTCTAAAGACTCATGATCCACTTAGATCAATCCTGATAACCTTCCTTCCCCAAGGCACTGTATGATTCTTACAGCTTTATTTATTATTATTATTATTATTATTATTATTATTATTATTATTATTATTATTATTATTATTATTATTATTAATTATTATTATTTTTAATTATATTATATTTATTATTTTTAGAATTTACAGCAACTTCCCTAATGTCCTCTGCCTTCCCTACATCTCTGGTCTCTCTAATCTCAGCAACTCTCTCCGTTCCTTAGACATCAAACTTACCTTTCGCCAGAGTAACACTCTTTGCACTAATCTTGTTCATACCTCCCCTCCCTCTACAGATTCTCCTGGGGTCTACTCTATTTCTTGCTCCTCCTGTCCTCTTCAGTACTTCGGTGAAACTGGCCTGATCTCTTTCTGACAGACTCAGGGAGCACAAAAATAGTGTTAGGCTTGCCGACAATAATAATGTTCTTTTCTGTCATGTCAGAGATCACAGTCATCCTATTGATTGGTCTTCTGCTAAAACTGTCTACCCTACGTCTAACTTTCATAGTCACCGTCTGGTTGAATCCTCCCTTATACACAACTTTCCCTTTATGAATCTTAGCCCTGGCTTTGTCTCTGTTGATGCTTTCCTCTCCCATTACATTGTTAAATGCTCCAAACTTCAGAACACCCGTGACTTAACCTGATTCCTTCCCCTTTCATCTCTTCCCCTTCTCCTTTTTCTCCTATGGGTTTTCTTTTCTTTTGCCTTAATTTTGTCCTTCTTTATTTTATTCGCCTTTTCCTCTCTGTGTTCTTGTCGTACCCACACGGGCCGCCAGCTTCATTGCAGTGCTCCTTTCCTAGACCATGACTGACTCCACTACTACTTCTACTACTACCTCCATTATTACCCCACTCTCTTGTGCCCTCCCCTGTCTGCCTGCCTGCCTATATATACCCCTTCCCCTTGTTCTGTATGTTAGTGTGACTTTGTAAATGGTCCAAGTCGGACCGAAACGTCGTCGTAAGCTCCTCTCTTTTTATATGTGCGGGTTGTGTGTGTATTGTTCCAGTCACGGTATTGTGCCTTTTTTGTTATTTACTTCCCAGAGCACTTCGTCTGTCCACGCCATTAACTAAGGCAGGGAGGGAATCGCCTTACAGTTTTATTTTTTTATCATAAAGCTTCAGCCCTCAGCTTTGGTACCTTTTAGTTCCTCATCTAACCCTACTCCTTCTTTTTCCTTCAGTTCCTCCTTTCCTCCTATCCCTTTCTTTTTTCTCTCCTCTTCCTTCGACTGTTACAACATCCAGGCTCTTAGAGTGAATATCAAGCCTCTTAGAGACGGAATTACTTATAGAAGAAAGTAAGCATTGACTACTATCCACTACTACACGTAAACTGCAAGCAACAAAGGACCCGCTGATTAGTTCAACGATGAAGAACCTGGCAATGTAATAACTTTCGCAGTGAAGACGTTGAAAGACAAGGAACTTTCAAGTTTTGCCACCATCCATCTTGAAGGTGACAAAAGTCACCAGTCGTCAGATGACCTGAGAGATCTCACCAAATAAAAATAATTCAGAAACCTAAAAAGGTGACCGAAGACCAAGATTCACGGTGGCCAATGTTGATTAAATAATCACAGCACCAAACATCTCTTCAATACTCACGAAATCGTAATGATACGATTGTAAGCAAACCACGGTATGGGGGCAGTTAGAACTCATAGCTGCCTCAGTGGCTTACGCACTGGCCTGGAGTTTTACGACGCCTTGCCATGGGTTCTAACCCCACTTGTGCCGTGGTTTATCTCTCCACTTTTTAGATTTTGCCGCCGAAGCAGCTGGGTTCAGTGTGCATCTCGCATCCAAGTGGATGGTAGCGCAAGAAAATATGGATACACAAAAAGCCTGGAATATTATATTATTATATTATAATTATGGGGGAGCGCTAAACTCGTAGGATTATACAGTGCCTATGAGGGGGGGGAAGTGTGGAAGGTATTCAGGCTTAATTCAGGGAACTGAAACACAGATCCAGTTCCCTAGATCAGTAGCCCCTCACCAGCGTCAAGGAACCTCCCTTGAGGGGCCTGAAAGTATTAGCAGGAGAGCATCTGTATTTACAGTATATCTAAAATTATCTTAGCTGTTGCAAGCAAATTTAGGATATTTGCTTAATGAGTCTGGTATCTTATTTCCATTGCTAAGTTAACCTTGCGTATTACATAGGTTATTATACTGTCTCTATATTCTTCTCTTCAGTGATCCAACTTGCACATGCAAATAATATATAAGGTACATACAGCTATGCTATGAGCTTCAAGCTCTTGGACCCACTGTGAGCTTCAAGCTCTTAATCTACTGTTGGGTTCAAACTCTTGGACACACTGTGAACTTCAAGCTCTTGGACCCGCTGCAAAGTTCAAGGTTCTGTGCCCACATGTTCTGTGCTCTCATATACCCACTTGAGCTTCAAGCTCTTAACACATATTTACTCTAATATCCCTGTAAGACACCAAGCCAAATAAAAAGTTTTCAGTGGAAAAAATAAGTCTCAAAATGTTGAATGATATGCCAGTTTATGAGTCTCTTTATAAGAGACGGGATTTATCTTCTGTCAGAGAAAAAATGAAAGTTTTAAAATGGGATAATATGGAAAATGATTAGTAATGAAAGGTGTTAGTTACCATTTTGTCCTAGGCACATGTCGATTAGACACTAGGCCTGTTGTATGTATGTGTGTGTGTGTGTGTGTGTGTGTAACGAAACACTTCGAAATGTTTCGGCCCCGCCGGGAATTGAACCCGGGCCCTCCGTGCGTGAAGCAAGAGCGCTAGCCACCATGCCATCGGGGCAAGGTGTGTGTGTGTGTGTGTGTGTGTGTGTGTGTGTGTGTGTGTGTGTGTGTGTGTGTGTGTGTGTGTGTACTCACCTAATTGTGGTTGCAGTGGTCGATACTCAGTTCCTGGCCCCGCAGTGTGTGTGTGTGTCTGTCTTCATTATACATCCCGAAGAACATCGTAACATAAAAATGTATCTTATTACTTTTGAAAATTGAAAATTGTGTTGAAAATGCTGAAGGATTGGGAAGTGAGTTGGATGGATGGATGGGCTGGAGGATAGGGAGGTGGATGGACTGGTGGATAGATGGGGGAGTCTGGAAAATGGATGGGTGAGCTGAAGAGTGGGTGGGAAGTTGGAGGATTAGAAGGTGGGTGGGCTGGGGGATGGGTGGGCGGGTTTGCACGTCATAGGGAAGCCTAAGAAGAAGTTAAGGAGAGGGGAAAGTCATAGGGAAGGCTTGGAAGAGGTTAGGGAGTGGGCCAGTTTTAGGGAAGGTTAGAAAGAAGTGAGGGAGTGGGAAAGACTATAAAGAAGTGAGGGAGTGGGCAAGTCGTGAGGAAGATTTAGGGAGAAAAAGGTCAGGAATCGAACACTTCAGATGGGAGACTAGGAAAGGAACAGTGATGGGGAATGAACACTTCAGTACTTCAGTGTGGAGACTGGGGAGGGAGGGTGGGAAGGAAGGGAGGGAAGAAGGGCTGGAGGGGGACAGTGGCAAGGAAGGAGACACTGTAGGGGGAACTTAAGAGGAACAGTGGGAAGGAAGGGAGGAAGGGGACAATGCAAGGGGGACTGGAGAGGAACAGTGGGAAAAAGGGGACAGTGCAGGGTGGACTGGAGAGGGACAGTAGGAAGGAAAGGGACACTGCAAGGGGACTGGAGAGGGACAATGGGAAAAAAGGGGACAGTGCAGGGGGACTGGAAGGGGACAGTGCAGGGGGGACTGATATGGACAGTGGGAAGGAAGGGGACACTGAAGGGGGAGTGGAGAGAGACAGTGGGAAGGAAGGGGACTCTGAAGAGGGGACTGGAGAGAGACATTGGGGAGGAAGGGGACACTGAAGGGGGAATTGACTAGCAATTTTGTGGTCTATCGGGAAAATACACATTTGTAGTACTCCGGCACGCACGTTCACGCATTAATACGCACGCACGCCCATGTGCGTGATGACTACAAGAACACATACACAAGCATACATGAACACACACACACACACACACACACACACACACACACGTTCACTCATTCTCACATACATACACACACACACACACACACACACACACAGCTAGAGGAGCAGGCAGGAAAAACAGGAAAGGAACTGTAACAGATCAGAGAATACCTGACAGGAAGAAAACAACGAGTTATGGTACGTGATGAGTGGGGTTCTACAAGGGTCAGTCCTAGGGCCAGTGTTGTTTCTGGTATATGTGAATGACATAACGGAAGGGATTGATACAGAGGTGTCCCTGTTTGCAGACAATGTGCAACTAATGCAAAGAATTCAAGTGCATGAGGATCAGGTAGGACTACAAAGGGATCTGGACAGACTGCAAACCTAGAGTTTAATGCCACCAAGGGCAAAGTCATGAAGATTGGGCAATGTCAAAGAAGACCACACACCGAGTATAGGCCAGGGGGGGAGGGGGGACTGTAAACCCAACTCAAGGCGCACATCAACCAATTAACTGCCTCAGCATATGGGTGTCTGGCTAACCTAAGCATTTCGACACCTTAGTAAGGAATCCTTCAAGACTGTACAATGTGTACGTCAGGCCCATATTGGAGTATGCAGAACCAGTATGGAACCCACACCTGGTCATTCACGTCAATAAATTAGAGAAAGTGCAAAGTTTGCAACAAGACTAATCCCGGAGCTAACGGGCATGTCCTACGAGGATAGGTTAAGGGAAATCAACCTGACGACATTGGAGGACAGGAGAGATAGAGGGGACATGGTAAAGATATATAAAATACTGAGAGGAATTTATAAGGTGGATAGGGACAGGATGTTTCAGAAATGTGACACAGCAACAAGGAGTCACAACTGGAAGCAGAAAACTCAGATGTGTCACAGGGATGTGAGGAAGTATTTCTTCAGTCATAGAGTTGTCAGGAAGTTAAACAATCTAGAGAGTGATGTAGTGGAGGTAATATCCATACATAGCTATAATAAAAGATACGATACTTATCCAATCTCTTTTTAAACCTACCCAAGGTTCTAGACTCTGTCACCCTACTCGGAAGATCGTCACATGCAGCATTGTCCACTTGATAAAGCCCACTGCGTCGGCGAAACGTTGTCAATAAAGGATCACATTATACTGGTTTAGTCTATATTTATCCATTGTGTCGGTATTTTATACCATTTATTTCCATATTTCCATACGATAAAGCTCATGGAGCAGGGAGAGAGTGGACCTAGTAGTGACCAGCGAAGAGGCGGGGCCAGGATCTGTGATTCGACCCCTGCAACCACAAATAGGCGGGTACACACAAATACACACACACAAATATATATATATATATATATATATATATATATATATATATATATATATATTATATTTATACTAATCTCTGGCCGAAGGAGACTCGAACCTTGGAACAAGGTACACAGTGCTTTTACCACCGTACCACACTGGACCAATACATTGGCGCCCAGCGTTGGGCGCCAATGTATATAAATTAGATTCATTTATAATTAATAAAATTTGGGAAGAATTTAATGATACACTAGACAAGTAATAAATCTTAATGCTTGGGTAGAGTATCAGGTGGGTTTCACAGAGTCGTGTGGAAAAATCAACACATGAGTAGTATAATGTGATCCTTTATTGACAACGTTTCACCCACACAGTGGGCTTTATCAAGTCACAAACAGATCTACCTGGGTGAAAGGTACGTGAGTATTTATAGGATGGAGTCAGGTTGAGAATGCTGGGTAGGTTGGATCTGAACCTGGGTAGCTTTAAAAAGCGATTGGACAAGTATATGAGTAGACCTTCTGCAGTATTCCTCCATTCTCATGTTTTTATGTGGGATAGCGATGAAGAAGTTTCTTGGCAAGGGGTTCAGCTATGTTATAGAAGCCGTTGTTTTGGTTGAAGTTGTTGGATATACAGACAATTGATGATTCCAGGATTCTGCGGTATTGAGTGTTGTTTTCTCTGGCGATAAGTCTTGCGTTTCTGTAGTTGATTAAATGGTTGTGTTAATTTCGGTGTTGAACACGGGCATTCCTTAAATCGTCCGATCTGCCTGTGTACTGGTGTTCTGAAATACGTGTTTGGAGATCTTTGGATGTTTCGCCCACGTATAATTTGCTGCAGTCATTACAAGGGATAATGTATACCCCTGCAGATGCTTGAAGCTTGTCCTGTCTATTACTGGTAATGTCCTCAATGGTTTTGGAAGTGAAAGTAGATACTTGGAATGAGGTATTGGAAAAGATGTTGGAAACGTGTTTGGCAATGGAGTTGGTGGGGAGGACTATGTATCTCCACTCGGCAGTGTCTTCTCTGGGTGTGTTAAAGATCTTTAATGCCCGGCGTCTGCAGTCTCTAATGAAGTGCCGAGGATAGTGAAGATTAGAAAATACTTGTTCAATTAGCGAGCATTCTTTCTCAAGGAACTCATTGCTGCAGATTCTGAGTGCACGCGGGAAAAAACCCTTATAATTACACCACGTTTATTTTTGGGTGTCGGGTGAGAGTAGAAGTGGAGAGGATCGTGTTGGTTGGTAGGTTTTCGATAGATTTTAAAACGAAGTTCTTTTGGGCAGCTTTGCAGAGAAGAAATCAAGGAAAGGAAGAGTGTTGTCGACTTTTTCTAGAGTAAACTGGATTGAGGGCCCCGGGCCTAGTTGAGCTTGTGTTGGAGATCTTGACGTTTAGGCGTCCTGTGGGTTTTGATGAGAATGTCGTCAACATAAACCCGGGGACAGAAGAGGGGAAAAATAAGGGAAAAACGTTCGGCTTCCAGGTGTTCCATGTATAGGTTCGCCAGTACGGCACTAAATGGCGAACCCAAGTCCAAAAGTCTGTTGAAAGAGGTGATTTTCAAAAGAGAAACACGTAAAGCCAACACATAGTTCAACAAGCAGGTATAGGTCAGCAATGAAAAATTTGGAAGAAGGGTGGGGAAACCCCGTCAATGTGGTATTTTGCCAAGGAGAGGAGTTGGGGATGAATGGCTGTCCCAGGGCAATTGGTGTCAATTTCTGGCTGGACAAACACTGTAAGGGTAAACAGTACCCCTTCATTTGCAATAAACCCCTTCTATGGCCCAAATGACATGTATGCCAGGGGTGGGGTTCACTTATCCAGGGCAGGTGTGGATTTTCTTCTAGCTCAGTTGAGGGTGTTGTTAGGACTTTAAACTAGGGTTAGTTAGAGGTATGGGTTTAGGGAAAAGGAAAATACTGAATGTCGAAAATAGATCTAGGCTTTGAATAAAAATTTTTTAAAAATAACAAGGACAAAATAATAGGTATAGGGGGAAAACAGAATGGAGCAGGAAGGGTAAAGAGAAAGGAGGG
>WNWK01031997.1:0-7500 GCA_009830355.1 Cherax destructor
ACTGAGGTAGCAGTTTCTGATACCATGTCCACATTGCTTTTTAGTTCTTTAGACTGTTTCAAATTTTTCAGTTCCTCTTCTAATCTCTGTATCTTAGCCTCTGCTGTTGTGACTTGCTTCTCCCACTTCCTGCTTTCTGCAGCTATCCTCTCCTCCATTATCTTGCTTTCTGCAGCTATCCTCTCCTCCATTATCTTGCTTTCTGCAGCTATCCTCTCCTCCATTATCTTGCTTTCTGCAGCTATCCTCTCCTCCATTATCTTGCTTTCTGCAGCTATCCTCTCCTACATTTTCATGCTAAGCTCCTCTAGCTTCCTTCCCCACTCATGTTCCCTTTTCATGATCTCTGCTGCCCAATCTTCCTTTGCAGACTCATCCTCCAGTCCCCTAGTGTGTGTGTGTGTGTGTGTGTGTGTGTGTGTGTGTGTGTGTTAGTTACCATTTTGTCCTAGGCACATGTCAATTAGACACTAGGCCTGTTGTATATATATGTGTGTGTATGTGTATGTAAGGAAACACTTCGAAATGTTTCTGCCCCACCGGGAATTGAACCCGGCCCCTCCGTGTGTGTGTGTGTGTGTGTGTGTGTGTGTGTGTGTGTGTGTGTGTCGTGTGCGTGTGTGTGTGTGGTTGCAGGGGGTCGATTCACAGCTCCTGGCCCAGCCTCTTCACTGCTGGCTACTAGGTCCACTCTCTCCCTACTCCATGAGCTTTATCATACCTCTTCTTAAAGCTATGTATGGATCCTGCCTCCACTACATCACCCTCCAGATTGTTCCACTTCCTGACCACTCTGTGACTGAAGAAATACTTCCTAACATCCCTGTGACTCTTCTGAGTCTTCAGCTTCCAATTGTGACCCCTTGTTGCTGTGACCCATCTCTAGAACATCCTGTCTCTGTCCACCTTGTCAATTCCTCTCAATGTGTGTGTGTGTGTGTGTGTGTGTGTGTGTGTGTGTGTGTGTGTGTGTGTGGTAACAGGCTCGAACCTTCGGTAGTAAAAATAACTGCTACAAAATTTCTAGTAGATTGAATATTGCCTTAAAAGTTACAAGAACTAGAACCAGTCAGTTTAGAAATCTATTTTATTTCCAGCTGTAAGAATCTGCTGGTTAGGTATCCCTTATGACACACGTGGATACAGCAAGCTGCCTGCTAACAGCTGTGTGTCTACTAACAGCTACGAGGACTGAACAGCATCAACAGTGAAACTAGTAACAGCTACGAGGACTGAACAGCATCAACAGTGAAACTAGTAACAGCTACGAGGACTGAACAGCATCAACAGTGAAACTAGTAACAGCTACGAGGACTGAACAACATCAACAGTGAAACTAGTAACAGCTACGAGGACTGAACAGCATCAACAGTGAAACTAGTAACAGCTACGAGAACTGAACAACATCAACAGTGAAACTAGTAACAGCTACGAGGACTGAACAACATCAACAGTGAAACTAGTAACAGCTACGAGGACTGAACAACATCAACAGTGTGTCAACTAACAGCCACGAGAGCAGAAACAGTGGACGAAAGAGCACAAACTGGTATCTTGGTGCTGTACTGAAAGCAACATTTCCAGACCTATTCAAGGCAACCCGCTGGAAAAAGCAGCTGGAACAGATTTAAGAACAAGATCAGAGCACAAAATAACTTCATCTGGACCTGGAAGCCTGGATTAGCCTCTTAAAGTGAAGAATGTGAAAACATTCTTCCAGACCTTTTCCAGGCAGCCCTGTGAAGCAGATACTGGAACAACAAACAGCTTAAGAACAGCAAGTACAGCCAGCATACGCAGGAAGTTCAACCTCTCCAGAGAATTTGGACTGGTTCCATAAAGTGGTGCTGAAGTGAGAGCAGCGCACTTCCAGACTTATTCCAGGCAGTCCACTGGAAAAAAGCTGCTGGAACAACATAGCTTAAGAACAGCAGCATACATAAGAAGTTCAACTTATTCAGGGAGTCTGGATTAGCCCCATAAAGTGCTGGAGATAGTCTACCTGGAGTCTACCTGGAGTCTACCTGGAGGGTGTTTCGGGGGTCAACGCCCCCTAGTCCTTGATCAGGCCTACCCGGTGGATCAGGGCCTCATCAACCAGGCTGTTACTGCTGGTCGCAAGCCCGGTTGATCGGGAACTGACTTTAAGTATCTGTCCAGCTCCCTCTTGAAACACGCACTTCCAGACCTGTTCCAGGTAGCCCGTACAAGAAGTTCATTTAGACTAGAGAACTTAGATTGGTTCCATAAAGTACTTGGGTGAGAGCAGCACTCTTCCAGACCTGTTCCAGGCAGTTGCTGGAAATAGCTACAAGAAGAGCAACCAGAGTAAGAAGAGGAAAAAGAGTAGCCTAAACAGAAAGGTCAGATGACCAAAGAGCCAGGATTGTTTACGTAAAATGATGCTGGAACGTGGGCAACAACATCCTTACAGACTTACTGCAGAGAAACCTATATAAACAACTTTAGGAATAACACAAGAACAACAACACACAAGAAGTTCAGTTGGACCAGAGAACCTGGATTGGTTCCATAAAGTGGTCCTAGGGAGAGAGCAACACTCTTCCAGACCCTTCCAGGAAGTCCGCTGGCAACAGCTACAGGAACGACAGCAACACACAAGAAGTCCATCTGGACCAGGAAGCCTAGACTGGTTCCATAAAGTGGTCCTAGGGAGAGAGCAACACTCTTCCAGACCCTTCCAGGTAACCAACTGGAAATGGCTTCAAGAACAACAGCAAGAACAACAACACACACAAGAAGTTCAGCTGGACCAGAGGGCTTGGATTGGCTCCATAAAGTGGTGCTGGAGCGAGAGCAACACTCTTCCAGACCTGTTCCAGGCAGCCCGCTGGAAACAGTCCAGGTCTACCTAAGTGTCGACTAAGTGGATTACATGTAAATAAACTCGGGGTAATTTTCTTTATGTGAGCATTACAGGGCGCCCTGTCCAAAACAAGAAACGTGTGCGATTCTCAAATGAAATGAATTCTCTTGGTGGGGCCAAGTGGAAACTTTTTTTAAGGGGTATTAAGTCGGGAATGGGTCTGGGCAGAGGAGGGCAGGTGCCTAACTTCGGCGTTAGGTTTCCTGTTATTATTTTTCTTAGTTATATTGCCGTCTCTGGTGAGATACTTAGGGATGTGTTTCTGTTTACCCCCAGGTGGATTCTTTCTGGGAGAGATACCCAGTGGTATTGCTTTAGTTCACCCTGTGGTGGATGATGCCTGGGAGATACCCTGAGGTGGATGCTGCCAGGGAGATACCCTGTGGTGGATGTCATCTCTGGGTACTGGAGAAACTAGAAAGGCAGGGGGGTAGGGGGAACTAGGAGGGAAAGGGCGGGCAGGAAGAGGTATATGAGTTACAAAAATGGGCGGGGATAGGTGGGAATGGGCGGGGATGGGCGGAGACGAGCAGGTGTCCACAACCTTCCTTACTTCTCTCTTCCTGTCTATCCACAATCTTTCTATCTATCTATCTATCTCTTCCTGTCTATCCACAATCTTTCTATCTATCTATCAATCTATCTCTTCCTGTCTATCCACAATATTTTCCACTGTTCTATCCTATCCCAATCCTTTTCTTTCTCTATCCCTGTCATCCTCCAGACCCTGGCTCACGTCTCACCATCACCTCAGGAGATGAAATCATGTCAGCATCATGTGTCCACAGTGTGAGAACACACACACACACACACACACACACACACACACACACACACACACACACACACAAGATATTAAGTATTGATGTCACAACTCTGACGTCTCAAGTCAGAATGATTTTTAACCAACAATTCTCTCAACACTTGAGTCTTCTTGACCTCCACACCACTGCGACTCATCTCTGTATACTCTATATAAAGGGAGAAGCGTCCTTCTCTCAGTGTATATATACTGAGAGGTGTATATTTCTCAGTGAATATACACTGAGAGGTGTATATTTCTCAGTGAATATACACTGAGAGGTGTATATCTAATTGTTTACCGAGAAGTTTGCATTTCTCAAACTATACACCCCAACAAGTGTATATACACAGAGAGTTAATTTAGTCTGTATAAGTTGTATCATGTACTGTACTTGTAGAAATAATGATTATTATTATTATTATTATTATTATTATTATTATTACCATCATTATTATTATTACCATCATTATTATTATTATAATTATTATTATTTTTTCTCTACTCTAAGATATCATTGAAAAACGGCTTCATACGGTAACCGGTCATCAACTCAGACAGGGAGGGGAAAAATAATCTGTGAGCCGTGGCAGCCTTTAACGCACAGGCGAATAGCACCCCTAATGACCAACGAGCAGTTGACTACCCTTAAACCTTCCCCCCAAAAAATAAAAGCCAGGGTTTAGACGCTTCGGGGTTGAAACATCCTTCACCACCCCTTTACCAAGGGTAGATTCCACTAGACTAAAGGGTTTCCCTTCAGTGGGTCGGCTAGCAATCAGGGGGCTCCCCTGAAAACCCCCCCCAGGGGAAGGCCATTCACACAGTGTTCCCTCCACCGCAGTCCCCTATAGATTAAAAAGTAATCGGGGCAGTATTCCAGGCAGAATTGACACAAGTCGCAAACCTGCGATATATTTGCAGTCCACTTTTGTGGTCCGTTTATCAGAGGCTCTGATGTGCCTGCTTCACCATATATATATATATATATATATATATATATATATATATATATATATATATATATATATATATATATATATATATATATATATATATATATATATGTTTGTGTGTGTATCATAGGTCAGTATACATTAGTTAAATCTAACTTTAACTCTATGATATATCTACTTTTCCTTATCTTCAGATATATTTCCGCTGATTTATGTCCAAAAATCTAATTTTCAGATGGACTCCTCCTCATAATGAAGGAACATGGAACTCTTACGTTAACCAGATTTACGTTGAGGCACCATAACATCTCTCTCTCTCTCTCTCTCTCTCGTGTATTAGTCTAGCCATTTCTTCACTTCGGAAGCCTCAGTTCCTCTGGAAGCCTCAAATCCCACTATTTCTTCTGGAAGCCTCAACTTCCTACCATTTCTTCCCTCTGGAAGCCTCAGTCCCCACAATTTCAGCCACAGGCAGATGACACGACAGCTACAGCAGAGATAGGATCGGGTCTAGCGACAGGCAACTTCAGACCAACATCCTGCGTGATTATTGCAGTTGCAAGCTTGCATTTAACGGCAGAGGGACTACTGTTTGCTATTAAGGCACTGCTGAGAGCCAAAAGAGAGATAAATGAGACAGTGAGAGATATTTCAGTGGTCGGCCCTTGGAGCAGCCAGGGGTCCGCGTGATGTTGCATATTGTGGTAGTGGTGGTAGGGGTGTTGGTGATGATTGTGGTGGTAGTGGTGGTAGGGGTGTTGATGATGATTGTGGTGGTAGTGGTGGTAGGGGTGTTGATGATGATTGTGGTAGTAGTGGTGGTAGGGGTGTTGATGATGATTGTGGTAGAGGTGGTGGTAGGGGTGTTGATGATGATTGTGGTGGTAGTGGTGGTAGAGGTGTTGATGATGATTGTGGTGGTAGTGGTGGTAGGGGTGTTGATGATGATTGTGGTGGTAGTGGTGGTAGGGGTGTTGATGATGATTGTGGTGGTAGTGGTGGTAGGGGTGTTGATGATGATTGTGGTGGTAGTGGTGGTAGGGGTGTTGATGATGATTGTGGTGGTAGTGGTGGTAGGGGTGTTGATGATGATTGTGGTAGAGGTGGTGGTAGGGTGTTGATGATGATTGTGGTGGTAGTGGTGGTAGAGGTGTTGATGATGATTGTGGTGGTAGTGGTGGTAGTGGTGTTGATGATGATTGTGGTGGTAGTGGTGGTAGGGTGTTGATGATGATTGTGGTGGTAGTGGTGGTAGGGGTGTTGATGATGATTGGTGGTAGTGGTGGTAGGGTGTTGATGATGATTGTGGTGGTAGTGGTGGTAGAGGTGTTGTTGATGATTGTGGTGGTAGTGGTGGTAGGGGTGTTGATGATGATTGTGGTGGTAGTGGTGGTAGAGGTGTTTATGATGATTGTGGTGGTAGTGGTGGTAGGGTGTTGATGATGATTGTGGTAGTGGAGGTGGTAGGGTGTTGATGATGATTGTGGTGGTAGTGGTGGTAGGGTGTTGATGATGATTGTGGTGGTAGTGGTGGTAGGGGTGTTGATGATGATTGTGGTGGTAGTGGTGGTAGTGGTGTTGATGATGATTGTGGTGGTAGTGGTGGTAAGGGTGTTGATGATGATTGTGGTGATAGTGGTGGTAGGGGTGTTGATGATGATTGTGGTGGTAGTGGTGGTAGGGGTGTTGATGATGATTGTGGTGGTAGTGGTGGTAGGGTGTTGATGATGATTGTGGTGGTAGTGGTGGTAGTGGTGTTGATGATGATTGTGGTGGTAGTGGTGTTGATGATGATTGTGGTGGTAGTGGTGGTAGGGTGTTGATGATGATGTGGTGGTAGTAGTGGTAGGGTGTTGATGATGATTGTGGTGGTAGTGGTGGTAGGGGTGTTGATGATGATTGTGGTGGTAGTAGTGGTAGGGGTGTTGATGATGATTGTGGTGGTAGTGGTGGTAGTGGTAGTGGTGTTGATGATGATTGTGGTGGTAGTAGTGGTAGGGGTGTTGATGATGATTGTGAGGTAGTGGTGGTAGGGGTGTTGATGATGATTGTGGTGGTAGTGGTGGTAGTGGTGGTAGTGGTGGTAGGGGTGTTGATGATGATTGTGGTGATGGTGGTAGGGGTGTTGATGATGATTGTGGTGGTAGTGGTGGTAGGGGTGTTGATGATGATTGTGGTGATGGTGGTAGAGGTGTTGATGATGATTGTGGTGGTAGGGGTGTTGATGATGATTGTGGTGGTAGTGTTGGTAGGGGTGTTGATGATGATTGTGGTGATGGTGGTGGTAGGGGTGTTGATGATGATTGTGGTGGTGGTGGTGGTAGGGTGTTGATGATGATTGTGGTGGTAGTGGTGGTAGGGTGTTGATAATGATTGTGGTGGTAGTGGTAGTAGGGTGTTGATGATGATTGTGGTGATGGTGGTGGTAGGGGTGTTGATTATGATTGTGGTGGTAGTGGTGGTAGGGGTGTTGATGATGATTGTGGTGGTAGGGGTGTTGATGGTGATTGTGGTGATGGTGGTGGTTGGGGTGTTGATGATGATTGTTGTGGTGGTGGTAGTGGTGGTAGTGGTAGTGGTGGTAGGGGTGTTGATGATGATTGTGGTGATGGTGGTGGTAGGGGTGTTGATGATGATTGTGGTAGTGGTGGTAGGGGTGTTGATGATGATTGTGGTGGAAGTGGTGGTAGTGGTGGTAGTGGTGGTAGGGGTGTTGATGATGATTGTGGTAGTAGTGGTGGTAGGGGGTGTTGATGATGATTGTGGTGATGGTGGTAGTAGGGGTGTTGATGATGATTGTGGTAGTGGTGGTAGTGGTGGTAGGGGTGTTGATGATGATTGTGGTGGTAGTGGTG
>WNWK01031997.1:12500-15000 GCA_009830355.1 Cherax destructor
GGCCGTCAACACTGAGCGGTACTCGGAGCCGTCATCACTGAGCGGTACTCGGAGCCGTCAACACTGGGCGGTACTCGGAGCCGTCAACACTGAGCGGTACTCGGAGCCGTCAACACTTTGCGGTACTCGGGGCCGTCAACACTGAGCGGTACTCGGAGCCGTCAACACTGGGCGGTACTCGGGGCCGTCAACACTGAGCGGTACTCGGAGCCGTCAACACTGGGCGGTACTCGGGGCCGTCAACACTGGGCGGTACTCGGGGCCGTCAACACTGGGCGGTACTCGGGGCCGTCAACACTGAGCGGTACTCGGAGCCGTCAACACTGGGCGGTACTCGGGGCCGTCAACACTGAGCGGTACTCGGAGCCGTCAACACTGGGCGGTACTCGGGGCCGTCAACACTGAGCGGTACTCGGAGCCGTAAACACTGGGCGGTACTCGGGGCTGTCAACACTGAGCGGTACTCGGAGCCGTCAACACTTGGCGGTACTCGGGGCCGTCAACACTGGGCGGTACTCGGGGCCGTCAACACTGGGCGGTACTCGGGGCCGTCAACACTGAGCGGTACTTGGGGCCGTCAACACTGGGCGGTACTCGGAGCCGTCAACACTGGGCGGTACTCGGGGCCGTCAACACTAGGCGGTACTTGGGGCCGTCAACACTGGGCGGTACTTGGGGCCGTCAACACTGGGCGGTACTTGGGGCCGTCAACACTGGGCGGTACTTGGGGCCGTCAACACTGGGCGGTACTCGGAGCCGTCAACACTGAGCGGTACTCGGAGCCGTCAACACTGGGCGGTAATCGGGGCCGTTAACACTGAGCGGTACTCGGAGCCGTCAACACTGGGCGGTACTCGGGGCCGTCAACACTGGGCGGTACTCGGGGCTGTCAACACTGGGCGGTACTCGGGGCCGTCAACACTGAGCGGTACTCGGAGCCGTCAACACTGGGCGGTACTCGGGGCCGTCAACACTGAGCGGTACTCGGAGCCGTCAACACTGGGCGGTACTCGGGGCCGTCAACACTGAGCGGTACTCGGAGCCGTCAACACTGGGCGGTACTCGGGGCCGTCAACACTGAGCGGTACTCGGAGCCGTCAACACTGGGCGGTACTCGGGGCCGTCAACACTGGGCGGTACTCGGGGCCGTCAACACTGGGCGGTACTCGGGGCCGTCAACACTGGGCGGTACTCGGGGCCGTCAACACTGGGCAGTACTCGGGGCCGTCAACACTGGGCGGTACTCGGGCGAGAGGGCACAAGGGAGGGTTGTATTAACGTCATTATGTGTAACATTTGCCTTACTGTGGATTGATGTTATTATATCGAAGACAGTGGAGGCAGGATCCATACATAGCTTTAAGAAGAGGTATGATAAAGCTCATGAAGCAAGGAGGGAGTGGACCTAGTAGCCACCAGTGAAGAGGAGGGGCCAGGAGCTATGAATTGACCCCTGCGACCACAATTAGGTGAGTACACACACACACATACACACCCAGAGGAGCTGTGGCTGAACCCACGCAACTACAAATAGGTGAGTACAAATAGGCAAGCACGCACACACACACACACACACCACACACACGACCTGTGACTCGACCCCTGCGACTACAAATAAGTGACTACACACGTTATGACACGACACGCATAGCCACGTCACTAGTGGCTAGCAGTAGGGGCGGGGCCAGGAGCTGTGAATCGACCCCTGCAGCCACAAATAGCTGAGGACACAATGGACACTGACAGAATTCTTTTTTAGGGTAAACTTCACAAAAAATGAAGAAAAATAATTGGTAGGTGAGACAGCGGTATTCTGTTTGTGGCTTTTCTAGTGTGACCGACATGTGTGCTGGGGGGAGGGGAGTTCTACCCAGGTACTGTCTACCTATTTCTGAACAGTGACAAATTTTCGTATCTATACCTCAAAGACTTTGTCAATTCTTTATATATATATATATATATATATATATATATATATATATATATATATATATATATATATATATATATATATATATATATATACACTGTGAGGAGTTCCCAACAAACAGGAAAACACTCACTGTCATTCATTCAATCACTGTCTTGCCAGGAGGGTGCTGACACCAGGGTTCAGATGA
Source organism: Cherax destructor (assembly GCA_009830355.1). Lineage (NCBI taxonomy): Eukaryota > Metazoa > Arthropoda > Malacostraca > Decapoda > Parastacidae > Cherax > Cherax destructor. Next base: position 14,621 of record WNWK01031997.1, read on the forward strand.
CCCTCTGTGTTGTAACATCCTCACTCATCCTTCAGAGTACAGCTACTGTACTTCCCACCTCCAGGACTGTAACATCCTCACTCATCCTTCAGAGTACAGGTACTGTACTTCCCACCTCCAGGACTGTAACATCCTCACTCATCCTTCAAAGTACAGGCACTGTACTTCCCACCTCCAGGACTGTAACATCCTCACTCATCCTTCAGAGTACAGGTACTGTACTTCCCACCTCCAGGACTGTAACATCCTCACTCATCCTTCAAAGTACAGGCACTGTACTTCCCACCTCCAGGACTGTAACATCCTCACTCATCCTTCAGAGTACAGGCACTGTACTTCCCACCTCCAGGACTGTAGCATCCTCACTCATCCTTCAGAGT
>WNWK01031997.1:20000-22252 GCA_009830355.1 Cherax destructor
TATGCACTGAGAGGTGTATATCTCAGTGTATATACACTGAGAGGTGTATATCTCAGTGTATATACACTGAGAGGTGTATATAAGAACATAAGAAAAAAGAAACATTGCAGCAGGCCTACTGACCCATGCGAGGCAGGTCCATCACTCCCCGGCTTAGACCCGACCACCTGGAGTTAACCCTTTCCAGGTAAACTCCAGGTAGTCAGGTCACTTCCACTTAAGGAATTAGTACGGCATCTGACCTAGTAGCACAAGCTAGTCAGGACCAACTGACACCCACCCACACCCACTCATGTATTTATCTAATCTATTTTTAAAACAACACAACGTCTTAGCATCTATGACGGTACTCGGGAGTTTGTTCCACTCATCCACAACTCTATTACCAAACCAGTGCTTTCCTATATCCTTCCTGAATCTGAATTTATACAACTTGAAACCATTGCTGCGAGTCCTGTCTTGGCTGGATATTTTCAGCACGCTATTTACATCCCCTTTGTTTATTCCTGTTTTCTATTTATACACCTCAATCATATCCCCCCTAATTCTACGCTTTTCTTGAGAGTGCAGATTCAGAGCCCTCAGTCTATCCTCATAGGGAAGATTTCTGATACATGGGATCAACTTAGTCACCCTCCTCTGTACGTTTTCCAGAGCATTTATATCCATTCTGTAATACGGTGACCAAAACTGTGCAGCATAATCTAAATGAGGCTTAACCAAGGATATATAGAGTTGAAGAACATCCTGAGGACTTCTGTTATTTATACTTCTTGATATGAAGCCAAGGATTTTGTTAGCTTTATTGCGAACACTTATGCACTGTTGTCTTGGTTTCAGATTACTGCTAACCAGAACTCCTAAATCCTTCTCGCAATCACAAGTATTAAGATCTACATTATTTAGTTTATATGTGGCATGGTTATTGTCCTGTCCAACATTTAGAACTTTGCATTTGTCTACATTAAACTGCATCTGCCACTTCTCCGACCACTGCATCAGTCTATTCAAATCTTCCTGGAGTGCTCTAATGTCCTCATTAGAATGAATTGGACGGCCTATTTTTGTGTCATCGGCAAATTTGCTTATGTTGCTATTTATTCCCTAATATATGTCGTTTATGCAAATTGTAAACAACAGGGGGCCCAAAACTGATCCCTGTGGGACACCGCTTGAGATGTGCCCCCCTTCTGATTACTCCCCATTTATGCAAACTCTCTGCCGCCTATTTGTCAACCATGCCTCTACCCAGGAAAAAATTTCACCTCCTATTCCGTGTGCCTTAAGTTTCCTCAGTAGCCTCTGATGTGGAACTCAGAATATACACAGTATCATATTAAATACCATGATCTACCTCCTCAAGTTAGTAAATTCGTAAGACAGGAACGCCCCTTAGTAAAACCGTGTTGAGATTCATTAATCAATTTATTCCTTTCAAGATGGCTACGAATTGCCTCGGCAATTATTGATTCTCAGTGTATATACACTGAGAGGTGTATATCTCAGTGTATATACACTGGTAGTTTACATTAATCAGTATTTTAGGTATTAAAGTATTCTTGACTGGTGGTGTACAGGTGACATGCAGCCTTAATGACCCTCGTGTAGTAGATAGACTTTAAACCCCATTAACTAACCAACCTTAATGACCCTCGTGTAGTAGATAGACTTCAAACCCCATTAACCAATTCTGTTATCTGTTAGTGGTTCTGGGATTTACCTTCCCTTAGGCCTACACCTCAGACTAGGCCTCCTAGATTATTAAAATCACAGAAATGAAAGGTGATTGTGTATAGTGAGAAATTTGAACGATTTGAGGATGAGGAACCGACTTTATGTGTCACTACGTTTCTGCCAGAGTTGAGAGAAACGTAGTCCCGGTTTAAGCTTATTACGAATGAGCTGAACTCTTCTCCAGGGACTGACCCCCTCAAGACTACGTCTTCAAGGGTGAGGGACTGACCACCTCAAGACTACGACTTCAAGGGTGAGGGACTGACCCCCTCAAGACTACGACTTCAAGGGTGAGGGACTGACCACCTCAAGACTACGACTTCAAGGGTGAGGGACTGACCACCTCAAGACTACGACTTCAAGGTTGAGGGACTGACCACCTCAAGACTACGACTTCAAGGCAGAGGGACTGACCACCTCAAGACTACGACTTTAAGGGTGAGGGACTGACCCCCTCAAGACTACGTCTTCAAGGGTGAGGGACTGACCACCTCAAGACTACGACTTCAAGGTTGAGG
>WNWK01031998.1:0-22252 GCA_009830355.1 Cherax destructor
ATCCTGCTCCTCAGTGCTGAATGACCCTTGTGGGTTTAGCACTTAGTTTTGATTGTAATAAGAATAACTTATATTTGAATGTATAATTTTTTTTATTAAAAAATTACATTGTTTAACCCTTAAACGGTCCACACATATATTTACATTAGCACTGCTACTGCCCCAAACGTATTTTTACGTTTTATTTTTCCTGCTTCCAAATTTAGCATGATTGGCCTGAGATGCCTGGTCAGCATAGAATGGGTCTTAACACTCGGTGTGTGCCATATTAAAAAATCTGGGACCACTTAGTACCTTGTGGGAGCACCAGTTAAATTGAGGGCCAGCTAGAGCAAACACTGCGGCAAACACCATAGATTCACTGATGTCATGTCATATTAACACTCCCCTTTGAAGTGGAAAGTGATGTCGGGAGGCTTGCAAGCCAGCTGGCTGCCTGCCTGCCTGGGGACCTGGCTGGCAAACAGCTGGTTGGCCACCTGGCTGGCCAGCAGCTGGCTGGTCAGCTGGGTACCTGATTGGCTGTCTATCTCTGTCTGTCTGTATCTATCTGTCTCTGTCTGTATCTATCTGTCTCTGTCTCTATCTCACAGTAACACATACGTAAATACAATTATACATAGTGTAAATTACCTAGGATAACTAAAAAAATCAAGACAAAGTGTTATAATGTGCTTGTGATCTGCGTAATACCAGTTGGTTCATGAGCTACTCTCTGAGACAAGCAGACAGAAAGGAGACGACACACAGGCAGACAGAAAGACAGACACACAGATAGACAGACACACAGACAGACATGTTTGCGTAACATATAAAGGGAAGCAATGTAAGCTGTCAAATGTCATCACTGTAATTACTGGACTGATAAGAAGAGATAAGACTATGGGTCACAACTCTGGTGAAATGTCACCAGGGTCATTTGTGGAGATCAGATGAGATAAGGCAGCGACATAAATCTTTTATTATTATTATTATTATTATTATTATTATTATTATTATTCACTATTATTATTAATATTATCATTATTATTCACTATCATTATTATTATTATTATTTTTATGCACTATCATTATTATTATTATTTGAGTACAATTTCAGTACCTAATATTAGTGTCAGAACACAGATTGGCTATGAAATCACAAGAACTACTATAAATTGTGATTATGAGAACATAAAAATTATATAAAATAATAAAAAAAAGTGAAAAAAAAAGGTATATCGGCAACGATTCTGTAAGTGGCAGGACTCCTGTTGCTGTCAGGTGAGCATCCAGTGCCAACTTCTCTGCCTCATATCTCGGTAACTACTGACCCAAATTCTTTTTTTTTATCCTATAACACTTAAAAAAATGTGCTTTTTATTTCTATATATTTTTTTTTTTTTCAAATGATTCGGGGCACTGGGCGAGCTAACGTAAATATACATTTGGACCGTTTAAGGGTTAATGCAGCATTTTTATCGAATTATTTTTTCATTCCAGAATTCAAGGATTAGCATTAATGGCCCTTCAAGAAGCAGCTGAATGTTATGTTACAACTGTTTTGGAACTGGCTAACTTGTGCTCCATCCATGCCAGAAGAGTGACAGTCTTTCCTCATGATATAAAGTTAGTTCGACGTATTAGAGGAGATTTATAGTAGGGGAGTTTCTGCCTCGGTCTGGTTTTGTGGAGGAACAGGTTACATATGTTTTTATTTTGTTTACCAAATGTGCATGGCATGCTAATAATGTCACATTTTATTGTCTCATTGCCAAATTTACTCTCTATATGCCATTTTTAGGGGGATTCATGTAACTGTCTTTTTCTTTTCTCAGAGAAAAAAGTTACTTGTGTTTTTATTTTGTTTACCAAATATGCATGGCATGCTAATAATGTCACATTTTATTTTCTCATTGCCAAATTTTCTCTTAAGTTATGTTCTTTTAGGTTAATTCATGTAAGCAGTTATTTTTATTGGAGTCAGTGATAAAGATCTTTGAGAAGGATGAGGCTTCCTAAGTTAGTGTGTTAGTTGCAGGTAGACTTGGAAGATAGTGTCTGAATCACGTAATAATGTCATACCATCAACTGCAAAACTAGCAACTTCACCATAACCATTGATGGTTAAAAAACGTATTTTTAATTGAATAAAAACTTACATTGAGTGTATTCATTGCTTTGTTGTAAATATATTTTCTTTGCACCTTCAATTTTCTTTTAGTTTTCTAACAATATGATAGAATATATATATATTTTTTTTTTGTGCAGGGACAACTCTGATTTTCCCGAAACACAGTCTAGCTCATCTTTTTATCTGGGAAGCATGGTTGATTTATTTACTGTTCACTGTCTCCATAGAAAATGGGTAAAAATGCTCCTTCCAGAGATAATGGGCATAGTTAATACAATGTCAGGGACTATTATAATTTCATATTTTTTTTTTTAAGCATTCTGAGGATTTTCATGCTTATTCCTCTTTTTAGAACCTTCAGCATTACTAGTATTCCATATTGTGCCATGGTTAATATCCAGAGACAAGACATGGTGATGGGAAGTTCATAGTTATGGTGGAAGGATTGTTGATAGATGGGGGCGAGGCAGATATACTGGGAGGGGATGGATGAAAGGAGAGAAGGTGGGAGAGAAAAATATTATTATAATAAAGAAGCACTAAACCCACTAGGGTCATACAGCACTGAGTTCTGCTGTCCAGAGAGAGAGAGAGAGAGAGAGGCAGACAGGGAAGGAAAAGCAGGCAGAAGGGGAGGGAGGAAGTGGCAGACAGACAAGTAGTGTGGAAGATTTTGGATTTTCCTATATTCATCATGGGTAAATTTAAATAATTGTGTAATAAAATATGATGATTTGACCCTCTTGAGAAATTTGTAGTGAGGGGGAGGGGTAGTTGAGCTGCTGAGTAATGCTGGGGGAGACGCCATGTTGAATTTAAATGTGTGAGCTGGTCGGAATTTTGCACCAGGAATTTGGCTTTTCCCAGACCTAATGGGGTGTTTCGGCCTGAATTTGTAATAGGAACCCGTGTTAATGTCCTCTCCTGAGGAAATGGGTCAGGAAATTTGTGGGACCTCAAGAATTAAGTGTGAATGGCAAAATAAATGCGGACATCACTCGCATGAAAGTACACCTAGTCTTTGCATTTAGAACTCTCTAATACAACTTCTAATACAATCAAGAGGACTGGTGTGGGTCACATGCTCTGTGGTTTTTTTTTTTTTCGTGATTATCGCGATCTCATTTGCATGCTAGAACTCTAGACTGTGCCAGTGAGCTTATAAGGTTCATCCCTCCAGCGCTTGGAACCAAAATAGAAGAAAAATAGTATACACTGCGTCAAAAAGGAGAATTAGTGTGCAATACCTGCCAGAGTATACTTTCAAGAGGGGCCTCTTTAAGGGGGGGCTCCTTGTCGCGGTAAAGAGGCTATCGGTCTGAGGAATTGGACCTCTTAGTCTTCTTCCTCAGACCGAACCTAATTACCCCCCAATCCCCCCTCCTCTTTCCCATCTTACCTTTCCTCCTCCTCCTCCTCCTCATCCCTCCCTTATTTCCTTCCCATTTTTACCCTGGGAGCTTCTCTCCACAGGCATTCTAGTTCCTAGGTAGGGGGAAGGGTACCGTGGTCCAATCCCATTCCGTTGAGGTTCTTGGCGGTGGTGTAGTTTGCCGTGGAATCTGGATCGCCTGGGGATGTCCCGATCCCTCTCCGGTCTCCCGGGGGTGGCCTTGGGTATCTTTCGGGCGACGGGTGTATCTCTGGAGGCCACCTTTCGGATTCCGGGGGTGGTGGTCGAAGGCAGTATGCTTTGTGGTGGATATCTGGCCGCCCTCTCTTTTGTCCGCCGAGGTGGCTCGGGGGATGTGAGGTTGCTATCCCGAATTTATGGTTTACTGGCATGAAGGGTAGGGTATGGCACGGGTTCCACGCAGCATCTGCACTACGTGCGGTGTTGAGGTCTTCTTGGGCGTGGAGGGGGATTTATGCCTCTTTCTTTCCTCCTAGGAGCTATTCCTCCACGTTCCCCCCTTTTTTTATTGTTTTTTTTTATTTTTATTTTATTTTCTTTTTTTTTCTTAAAAACAAAAAGAAAGAAGTAACCTAACCATGGATGCCCTAATCCGTGAACCTACCCCTGGGCCCCTTCTTGATACCGCACCTAGTTCTGACCCTACTTCGTTAATGGACAACCCTTCGGACAACTCTCATAACCCTGTACCTCTTGCTGGTGCCGGTTCGTCACCTGCTTCAGGTACCGGGGTTCCGACTGCTCATTCATCTCGGAAACGACCAGCTCGTCACACACTCCCCTTAAATGCTGTTTCACACTACTCAATGGACAAAGTTTTTTACTCTACGACCGACCTTTCCTAATACCTATCTTTCCGATCATAGTACAGTGGAACCCCGGTTAACGAAAACCCCGGAAATCGTGCAATTATGTAAGTATAATATTGTAAGTGCTTGTGGAAGTGTATTTTTGGGGGTCTGAAATAGACTAGTCTAAATGACATTTTTTCTTAAGGAAGTAAATTCGTTCAGTAATGGCACTTGAGCAGGCTTCTGCAATGAATTTTTTTCGTTAACCGGGGTTCCACTGTATTGGTAAAGCTCTCCTACGTCATGTGGGTAAAGATATCTCATTTCATGCTCTCAAGAGCGGCACTTGCATCATCACGGTCCAGAATGCTGGCCAAGCTTGCGATCTTTCTCTCCTGACGACAATAGATTCTATTCCTATCACTATTGACAAACATCATTCACTCAATTCTTGTAGTGGTACAGTCATTTTACCCCACACCATTGTTTAATGGAATTTCAAGACATATGGTGATGACATTTTGGAGCAGCTTGAGCTCCAAGAACTCCCTATCCTTAAAGTTGACACTTTTGTCCTCCCTGCCAATAAGTGAAGACGTTATCCTTGCAATATAGCTCATTTAACATTCGACTGCCATGAACTTCCACCTTCGGTTTACATTGCAGGTCAACGTTTGCAAGTTCGAAAGGTGACCCCTACACCGCAACAGTGTAGAAACTGCTGGCGTTTTGGTCATCCAGCAAAATATTGCTTTTCCATGGCTGAATGCCCAGTCTGTGGTGCCGATGACCATGCCAGTCCTTCTTATAATCTACCTCCCTCTTCCCTTAACTGTCATGAGGCTCATCCATCGTACTCTCGCCGTTGTCAGGTTTACCTGAATGAGTGGGAAATCCGTTGTCTCAAAGAGGCAGAAGGCTTCTCATATGCTATGGCCGTCTCTCATCTACGCCTTCAAGGGAGACTTCCCTGTGTTTCCTATTCTCCCATTGCTAAACGTCGCCCCACTTCTGAGGTCCCAACTTCTACGGCTTCTTCCGTGGTTACAGCATCCTCAATCACCCCTGTCTCGAATCCTTTTGCTGTTCTTGGCTCCAAGGTCCCTACCTCGGCATCCCATACTGTCCACACTCCTTCCTCTACTCACTCGCACAGTTCTGTGTCTACACGCCCTCATCCACCACCTAAGTTTTAGCGCCCCCCCTTCTTCTCATAAGTCCGGCAAAAAATCCCCATTGCCGGATTCTTCGCCTCCGACTAGTTCTGTAACGTGTGTGGAGGTTCATCCTCCTCCTCGTTCAATATCTTCATCCCCTGTCCCCTCCCAAGTTCCTTCCTTGACTGTCCCTTCCCAGGCCACTTCCACTCCTGTCCCCTCTCAAGCCCCTTCGACAGTTTACTCTTCTATCTCCTCACCCTCTACTTTAGTACAGTCTATAGTCTCCCCGATGGTTGCTCACTCTCCTTCCATTTCTAATGTAGTCCCACATTCTGCATCTTTGTCTTCCGAAAATCTGGAAGCTATCGCAGAATTTATTGCAGAGTCTGGAACGTTTATGGACACCGCTCCACCTCTGGTTCCTCCTCCTCTCTCTTCTCCGTCTACACCCCTCCTTCCTTCACAGCGTCCCACTCTTTCTCTCATTACGAGTCTTCCGCTGCCTCCACACGTGGACTTTTCTAACCCTAGTCCATAGATACCTCTAACTTTGACTTCTATCTTTCTCTCTATAAATCATGGCTTATTTGCAGTGGAATATCCGAGGCCTCAGAGATAACCGGGGTGAACTTCAGGTGTTGCTCTTCCCTGTTTGAGTCTGTTTGCAAGAACCTAAATTACAATCTGCTGTTATCCGGCCCTTTTCAGGCTATGATTTGTTGTATTCATTAGATTCTTTTTCCGATGGAACCTTTAACGAAAGTGCTCTTATACGCACTGGTGTTCCATACCGTCAGCTCTATGTTCATTCTTCTCTACATTACACCGCAACCCGTATCCACTTGAATAAGTGGTATACACTCTGTTCTTTATATCTCTCTCCTTCGCGGGCATTGTCTATCCCAGATGTTTATTTTCTGGTTTCTTCCTTACCGCCACCCCTTCTCTTACTTGGCGATTTTAACGCACACCATTTTCTCTGGGGAGGGTCGCACTGTGACTCCCGTGGCATTCAGTTGGAATCATTTCTTGCTTCTCTCCCCCTCCATGTTTTAAATACGGGTACTCCTACCCATTTTGATCCTCGAACTCATTCTTTCTCCTTTATCGATCTCTCCATCTGCTCTCCCTCAACAGTCCTTGACTTCACCTGGTCTGTCCTCCCGGACTTGCATGACAGCGATCATTTCCCAATCATCCTTAAGTCCCCTTTGTTTTTTCCACCTCCTCGTTGCCCACGCTGGCAATTTGACCGGGCGAAATGGGACCTTTACGCACATCTTACTTCCTTTCATGAGGTTCCTTCCTCGTCCTCCATTGATGAGGTTTTACATCTCTTTTTCGTCCTCCATCTTCACAGCGGCTTCACATTCTATTCCCCAAACCTTAGGCAAGCATTCTCAGAAGTGCGTGCCTTGGTGGTCTCCTGCTTGTGCTCGGGCAGTACGTTTGAAACGCGCTGCGTGGGGCAGGTATCGGTATAACAGAACCACAGAGAGAGACTCCTTGATTTTAAGCAGAAGAGAGCAATTGCTCACCATGTCATACGTGACGCTAAACGCACTTGCTGGCGAAATTACGTTTCTACTGTCACTTCGGCTTCCTCGATGAGTGCAGTCTGGTAGAAAGTGTGGAAATTAAGTGGTAAATTCTCCCTTGACCCGGCTCCTGTTCTTCAGGTTGCCGGTGTCGATATAGCACACCCTCTTGCCGTTGCCACTGAAATTGGTAATCATCTTGTCCGCATTTCTCAGGGGCTCCATCTATGCCCCTCGTTCCTTTCTTCTAAGTCTGCCAGTGAGTTAAAGCCCTTAGGTTTTTCTTCTCTTAGAGAAGAATCTTATAATGTGCCTTTTACCCTTCAAGAACTGGAGGCAACACACACTGCTTGCCGATCATCGGCAGCTGGGCCAGACGGCATACATATTCGTTTGCTACAGCATTTACATCAGTCTGCTCTTACTATCCTCTTACGACTCTATAATCTTATATGGTCGCAAGGAGTTCTTCCCCAGCTGTGGAAGTCTGCTATTGTTCTCCCTTTTCGCAAACCGGGTACTACGGGACGTGATACCTCCCACTACCGTCCCATCGCTCTTACCAGTGCAGTTTGCAAGGTGATGGAACGTCTAGTTAATAGAAGTTTGATGTGGTATTTGGAGACGCACAATAGTCTCTCCCCTAGTCAATATGGCTTTCTTAAAGGCCGTTCTGCCATTGACCCCTTACTGCACTTGGATACGTATATTCGTAATGCCTTCGCTAATAACCACTTGGTTATCGCCATCTTTTTCGATCTTGAGAAGGCTTATGACACAACTTGGAGGTATAATATCTTGGCCCAGGCCCACTCCTTAGGCCTCCGAGGTAACCTACCATTCTTCCTTAAGGCATTCTTAACTGACAGACATTTCCGTGTCCGGGTTAGTAATGAGCTTTCCCCGGAATTTGTCCAAGCTGAAGGTGTCCCCCAGCGTTGTGTTCTGAGCACAACACACTCCTTGCTATAAATAATCTGGCATCTGTTCTCCCATCCAATATTTGGTCATCGCTTTATGTGGATGACTTTGCTATAGCTTGTGCAGATACTGACTGTCACCTCATTGCAGTTTCCCTCCAGCATGCCATCAACTGGGTTTCTGATTGGGCCACCACTCACGGGTTTAAATTTTCTAGTGGCAAAACTCGTCAAATTACGTTTACTAGACGTTAGTGGTCTTTGATCATCCATTGTACCTATACGGCTCACGTATTCCTGAATGTGATACAGTCAGCTTTCTTGGTCTCCTGTTTGACCGTCGATTGTCATGGAAACCTCATATAACCTCTCTTAAGACAACTTGTCACAGCCGGCTGAACCTCCTTAAAACCCTCGCACATCTTTCATGGGGGGCTGATCGTAGAACTCTCCTTCGTCTACATTCAGCCCTAATTTTATCAAAACTTGATTATGGTGACCAGATGTATTCGGCGGCCTCCCCTGCTACTCTTTCCATCCTTAATCCCATCCATCACCAGGGATTACGCTTATGCCTTGGTGCATTTCATTCTTCCCCGTTTGAGAGCCTCTATGTAGAAGCGAACATTCCATCCTTGTCCGATCGTCGTGATGCACATTGCATTCGCTATTATGTTCGCTCTCATGACCTCCACAATCCTTCCATGTATAGGATTATTACAGATGTTTGTAGACGCACTTTATTTGTTTGTCGCCCCTGCTTACTTCGTCCCTTTTCTCTTCGTCTACATTCACTCCTGTCTTCCCTTCAGCTACCACCTCTATATGTTCATGTGGCATCTCCCTTTCCCCTACCCCCTTGGGAAGTTCCTGCTGTCCGTGTCTCTTCTATTCCTCTACGTTGTGCGAAAGCCCGCCTACCTACGGCGGCTTCTCGCTCTTTTTTTCTAAACCACTTCTCATTCTCATTCCCATCCCATGCGTCGGATTCGCAGCAGTATTTCCGGACAGCGTCGTGCAAGGGCATCTATTTCTCTCGGCTAGCATATTTATGGCTGAATTGTATGCCATTCTTGTGGCACTTATCCGTATTGCATCTATGCCTGTATCACCATTTGTGGTCGTTTCAGACTCCCTTAGTGCTTTACAGGCTATCTGTAAAATTGATACACCTCACCCCCTAGTTCTTCGTATCCAACATTGGTTACGCTGTATCTCTAGCAACCACAAAGATATTGTTTTTTGTTGGGTCCCTGGTCATGTTGACATACAGGCCAATGAACAGGCAGACACTATAGAGGTGTTCCTTTTACAGACTATTTTGCGGTCATTGCTACCCACCTTCGCACCCATTGGCAACAGCACTGGTCTGACCTGCTAAATAACAAACTTCATTCTATTAAACCGAGTATAGGTTTCTGGCCTTCTTGTCACCAATGTCGAGGTTGGGAGACTACACTCTCCCGTCTTTGCATTGGCCACACTCGTCTTACACATGGGTATCTCATGGAGAGGCTCCCTGCTCCTCTCTGTGAGCATTGTCAGGTTCCAGTGTCTGTTCAACATATTCTGTTGGACTGTCCACTTTATCAACGAGCACGCAGAATTTACCTCCAACGGCGTCTTCGCTCTGCGGCCCTTTCTTTACCTTCCCTTCTTGCTGATGGACCCTCCTTTAATCCTGACTCTCTCATTGACTTTTTGACAGAAACTGACTTACTACACAAACTCTGAAGATTATACCTCTGGCACCTCCCTCAGTCCCTTCTACCTCGATGTCTTACTACCCTCTTTCCTTGCACTATCCACTGTACTCCATACCCTACTAATCATCCATCTCCCGCTTACAATCTATTCTCCCTGCATCCTGTTCTACACTGCCATTCTGTATGACCCTTATGGTTTAGAGCTTCTTTTTATTATAATAATAATAATTTTCCACCCTGAAATGTATCACTCATCAGTTCAGGAAAGCCAGTGCTATAACCTATATTGCCAGGCACACCACCTAAAGGGTACAAGACGACACAGAACATCCAGACCATGGGAAAACCTGGGTAGCCAAAGCCACTCCAGAGAGAGAGGTTTTTTAGCGCCAGGAAGGAAAAAAAGCTGGCAGGAAATGACAGAAATCGTACACCAACTGTAATCATTTCTGGAGTGGAACCACAGTCAATGGCCTCCACTCCAGAACAACAGATATTAGTGCCAGGAAAAAAAGACCCCTCCCCATACCACCAATCCAACGACATTCATCTTTGCAAATATACAGGGTCTAAAGCCAGCAACAAACAAAAAGATACCTTACATCCGTGGACTGCTTACAGAGTCAAATGCAATGTTTGCGGCTTTCACAGAGACCCACATATAGGATCACTTGTACAATGAAATATCAATCCCTGGCTACAACCTATACAGATGTGACAAAGTGAACAGGCAAAAGGGGGGGGGGGGTTGGCCTGTATATCACAGAGTCACTTATATGCTCAGAACTACTAAATGCCTCAAATGATGTAGTTGGAGTTTTAGCAGTAAATATCGAGAATCAAAACCTGGTCATCGTGGTTGTATACAAGCCTCCAGATGCAACGTCCCAACAATTCCAAGAACAGCTTCTGAAAATTGACCACTGTCTGGAAAACCTTCCAGCTCCTGCCCCCAACATCTTGCTCCTAGGGGACTTCAACCTAAGGCACCTAAAATGGAGGAATATTGCAAATAATGTGGTAGCAGAGATAACACCAGGAGGCAGCTCAGATGAAAACTCGCACACACACAAGCTTTTAAATCTCTGCACCAAATTCACCTTAAACCAGCAAATAATAGAGCCTACAAGATTGGAGAATACGCTGGACATCAATTTCACTAAATGATGATCTGATACGAAAAGTAATCGTATCAAAAACGATATACTCAGATCACAACATAATAGAGGTCCAGACATGTATGAGGGGGCCCCAGATCGACAAAATGTGATCAGTTGCGAGGGAGCCTTCTCCAATTTCAACAACAAAACATAAGGTGGGACCAAGTAAACCAAGTCCTAAATGATATAAAATGGGAAGATAGCCTAAGCATCATGGCTCCTAACCTATGTCTAGAACAAATTAACTCTGTGGCACTTGAGGTTTGCTCAAGGCAAATTTCCTTAAGGAAAAGGAGAAGATGTAAACTAGAAAGAGAGAGGCGCTCCCTATACAGGCGAAGGCAAAGAATAACATAGCGGCTACAAGAGGCCAGTATATCTGAAATACGTAAGGAGGCACTGGTCAGAGAAATAGCAAACATCGAATTAAAACTAAAGGAATCTTACAGGAATCAAGAAACGCGGGAAGAACTAAAAGCCATAAATGAAATTGAAAGAAACCCAAAGTATTTCTTTTCTTATGCGAAAACAAAGTCGAGAACAACATCCAGTAATGGGCCCCAACTAAAACGAGATGGGTCCTACACAGATGACAGCAAGGAAATGAGTGAGTTACTAAAGTCACAGTATGACTCGGTTTTTAACGAGCCGCTAACCAGACTGAAAGTTGAAGACTTAAATGAATTTTTTATGAGAGTGCCACAGAACCTGGTAGACGCAAGCTTATCTGACATTACCCTGACGCGACATGACTTCGAAAAGGCGATAAATGACATGCCCATGCACTCTGCTCCATGCCCTGTTTCATGGAACTGTGTTCATCAAGAACTGCATCTACCAACTACTTTTAACATCCTATGGAGAGGGAGCATGGACACTGGAGTCGTCCCGCAGTTACTAAAAGCAACAGACATAGCCCCACTCCACAAAGGCGGCAGTAAAGCAATAGCAAAGAACTACAGACCAATACCTGGAGTCTACCTGGAGAGAATTCCAGGGGTCAATGCCCCCGCAGCCCGGTCTGTGACCAGGCCTCCTGTTGGACCAGAGCCTGATCAACCAGGCTGTTACTGCTGGCCGCACACAGTCCAACGTACGAACCACAGCCCGGCTGATCAGGTACTGACTTAAGGTGCCTGTCCAGTGCCTGCTTGAAGACAGCCAGGGGCTTGTTGGTAATCCCCCTGATGTATGCTGGGAGGAACTTGAACAATCTTGGGCCCCTCACACTTATTGTGTTGTCCCTCAACGTGCTAGTGGCACCCCTGCTCTTCATTGGGGGGATGTTACATCGCCTGCCGAGTCTTTTGCTTTCATAGGGAGTGATTTTTGTGTGCAAGTTTGGTACTAAGCCCTCGAGGATTTTCCATGTGTATATAATAATGTATCTCTCCCGCCTGCGTTCTAGAGAGTACAGGTTTAGGAACTTCAAGCGTTCCCAATAGTTGAGGTGGTTTATCGCACTTATGCGTGCGGTGAAGGTTCTCTGCACATTTTCAAGGTCAGCAATTTCACCCGCCTTGAAAGGTGCAGTTAGTGTGCAGCAATATTCCAGCCTAGATAGAACAAGCGATGTGTAAAGTGTCAACATGGGCTTGGCATCCCTGGTTTTGAAGGTTCTCATTATCCATCCTGTCATTTTTCGAGCAGATGGAATTGCTACATTGTTATGGTCCTTGAAGGTGAGATCCTCTGACATGATCACTCCCAAGTCTTTGACATTAGTTTTTCGATCTATTGTGTGGTTGGAATTAGTTTTGTACTCCGATGAGATTTTAATTTCTTCACGTTTTCCGTATCTGAGTAATTGAAATTTCTCATCATTGAACTTCATATTGTTTTCTGCAGCCCATTTAAAGATTTGGTTTATGTCTGCTTGGAGTCTTGCAGTGTCTTCAACGGTGGACACTGTCATACAGATTCGGGTGTCATCTGCAAAGGAAGACACAGCACTGTGGCTTATATCCCTGTCAATGTCTGATATGAGGATGAGGAATAGGATGGGAGCAAGTACTGTGCCTTGTGGAACAGAGCTTTTCACAGTAGCTGCCTCAGACTTTACTCTGTTGACTACTACTCTTTGTGTTCTACGTGTTAGGAAATTATAGATCCATCTACCAACTTTTCCTGTTATTCCTTTATCACGCATTTTGTGTGCTATTACACCATAGTCACACTTGTCAAAGGCTTTAGCAAAATCTGTGTATATAACATCTGCATTCTGTTTATCTTCTAGAGCATCCAGGACCCTGTCATAGTGGTCCAGTAGTTGGGACAGACAGGAGCGGCCTGCTCTAAACCCATGCTGTCCTGGGTTGTGCAATTGATGGGTATCAAGATGGGTGGCGATCTCTCTTCGTAGAACCCTTTCAAAGATTTTTATGATGGGACGTTAGCGCAATTGGTCTGTAGTTCTTTGCTATTGCTTTACTGCCCCCTTTGTGGAGCGGGGCTATGTCTGTTGTTTTTAGTAGCTGCGGGACGATCCCAGTGTCCATGCTCCCTCTCCATAGGATGTTAAAAGCATGTGATAGGGGCTTCTTGCAGTTCTTGATGAACACGGAATTCCACGAGTCTGGGCCTGGAGCGGAGTGCATGGGCATGTCATTTATTGCCTTTTCGAAGTCATTTGGCGTCGTGATGATGTCAGAAAGGCATGCGTCTGTCAAGTTCTGTGGCACTCTCATAAAAAAATAATTTAGGCTTTGTGCGCTAACGTCCCATATAAAAATCTTTGAAAGGGTTCTAAGAAACAAGATCGCCACTCATCTAGATAACGATCAATTACACAATCCAGGGCAGCATGGGTTTAGAGCAGGTCGCTCCTGTCTGTCCCAACTACTGGACCACTATGACAAAATCCTGGATGCTCTAGAAGATAAACAGAATGTAGATGTTATATACACAGACTTTGCAAAAGCCTTTGATAAGTGTGACCATGGTGTGATAGCACACAAAATGCGTGATAAAGGAATAACAGGAAAAGTTGGTAGATGGATCTATAATTTCCTAACAAGTCGAACACAAAGAGTAGTAGTCAACAGAGTAAAATCAGAGGAGGCTAAGGTGAAAAGCTCTGTTCCACAAGGCACAGTAGTACTCGCTCCCATTCTGTTCCTCATCCTTATATCGGACATTGACAGGGATATCAGCCACAGTGCCGTGTCTTCCTTTGCAGATGACACCCGAATCTGCATGACAGTGTCCACCATTGAAGACACTGCAAGACTCCAAGCAGACATCAACCAAATCTTTAAATGGGCTGCAGAAAACAATATAAAGTTCAATGATGAGAAATTTCAATTATGTCGGGTGGGTCTTGGGAGAGATATATAGGTTGTCAAAGACACTCCTTGTAAGGATGGTTACGATATATTTACAGTCTGTGAGGAGAGATCCCAGCCCCCGTCTGTTCAGCTTGTATGTCTATGACTTGTGAGCGAGGACGCCTATGCGTCGCTATGCACAGGCGCTGAGCCTCTGACGTCAGCGGGTATCGTGACGTCACACGCAAAGGGACCAGCTGTATAACTAGGATGAATGCTGATACACTACACAAGTGTATATATGATACTGACACGACAGCTCGGGCATGTTATCGTATGACGTCTCGGCATACTAGACAACTCTATAGGCTGAACAGACAGGTGGTACTGGGTGAATCTATACAATAGCAAACACATTATAACTTAGAACTAATCAAGATTAATCTTACTATCGCACTTCTTGAGTTAATGGTACTTAAGAGGATGTTAATGGATCTAGATATAAACATTATATATATTACAATTACAATTTGCAAATTTGATCGATCAATCGATGTGTATTCATGCACTCTACGGCTTCTGAGGAAGAATAAATATTTACAGGGAAGAAGTTTTAACAGGAAAGATAAACTCGGCGCACACGGGTTATACTGTTAAAACTCAGAACTCGGAGAGAACTTGAACACACAAAAATCTTACTAGATACTAGAAATCTGATAACAAAACACACAGTCAATAATGTCAGTTCTAGTCTGGATTTTCTAATTTTCTATCTTTAGCTCACAACTTATGATCACTTTCCTACTGAAGGAATGAACAAACTCAGTATTGATTAACTTATAATCACTTTCCTACTGAAGGAACGAACAGGCTCGGTGGAGTGGATGGATCTCTCCCCAGTTGAAATAGTTAGCTCAATAACACAAAGTATGAGCAAAGAAGAACGGCTCTCACTATCTCTTACTGCAGGTAATAAGTACTCGACACACAACACTTTACTCTGCAAAGGCTTACAGTCAACTGGAAAGATCACTATCTGGAACACGAGGGACAACAACTGGCACTCTAGTGAATACACTAGCAACAGAAACGGCTTTCTGTAATTGCTTTTGCATCAGCGAGAGATGCTATAACTCATTCAAATAGTCTTTCTTCATCAAAGCGTCCCCTGGAGAGGAACTACTACTTGAACTAGCAACATTGCAAGGATAGACTCAGTACTCAAGGCGGTCCGGGATACCTCCGGCACCCTAGGCATCTGAACGCTATCTTGCATGCAAGATATTGTAGGGACTGAGTTCCAGACAGGAGTGACAGTACTATTACTAGTGCCTTGACCGCTCGGCAACGTTAACAAATAGAACACATACTTTCTACAAGAACTAATCTGAACTTCACATTCCGCATCACTCTGGCAATTCTCTGATACAAGCTGGAAGAACAAACACATTGCTCAAAGGCTAGAGACTTTCTATCAGACAGTAAGGGACGATGAGAACTTTTTACTGACTCATTATCATTATAACTCTGAATAGTAGCACACACAGTATTATCGCACGAATTTACTTGAGCATCATTGCCTTGACTGGCAGCAAACACATTAGTACGACTTGATTTTACTGGAGACATGACTGAGCAATTAAACGAGAATTGAAATAAAGCAAAATTAACACAAGTATATGGCACAATATTACTTAACTGGAAGGAATTGTTAACTATTCTGCACAAGTAACTATGAATAACTGCACAATAACACTAAAGAAAAGATAACTCACTGAAAATTGACTTGGCAAGAAAATTCAACACACTAAAATAAGAACAATCTAGCTTTACTTGAGCTAACTGCAAAATGAGTTTTCTTTTCTTTTAAATATCAACAAAATTGCAACACAATAAAAAGAATGAAATGCACAACTAATTAAAAGAATTCAATAATGGTTATGGCAATAGTAACAATCTGATAAAACAATTCAATAGAATTATTCACTGGCAAAAATTTAAAGTAACTTTACTGCTTGAATCACTTAGAAAGTTCACTGGAATATTACTTATTACACTTAGGAAATGACAAGTTACTTGAGCAATTAAACACAACAAAATTGATGAAACAAAAATTGAATACTGGCGAATTTAATTTACACAAAATCAATTTCAGGAGTGATTGATTGATAAAAATCACACTGGCATAAATTATTTGCACACCACACAAAGATATTAGAAATAAAACAGTTTGAACACTCTTACTCTTAATTGCAAGCAAAGCAAAGTAACTCAATGAAACAGTTACTGGAACAATTTACTAAGAACACTGACTTTAAACAAACTTAAGAGTGAATTTGTTCAACAACACATGAAAGCAAATGAAAATTAATGACAATAAAATGGTTTTAACACTTACATTAGCTGGAAGATACTCATCAAAGGCACAGATCAGATAACTTACTGCTTATACAAAGTCATGCTCTTGTTGACTATAAATATATATATATATATTTATTGGAGCAAAATAATATCTTCAGTAAATTATTTCTCTAGTCTGCAAAATGAAGGCACATTAGCACTATACAAAAAAGAACAAGTACACAAAACAATATTGGGTGCAATGGGAATAATTACACTGACTGCAACACATAAGAATTAGCAGGAATATTACTGTTAAAAGGTTAAAAATTGCTTGGAGGAGAAAACAATATGTAGTTACTGGGGGCAAGCAAAATTAATTAATTACACAATTAACATTAACAAACAAGGGTAAAGGAATAAAAATGATAACTCTGGGATAGAACACTTGGTGGAAAACAAAAATTAACAAGAAAAATAAATTAAGCAACACATGGACAATGCTGGGGAAAAAAAAAAAAAAATATTTTAAAATTACTACTTGGTGGAATATTGGAACAGTAGATTACTTTAACAAAACTGTACTTACTGCATACTTAGTAACACAACGAAATTCACAGAAATTATAATGCAATAATTAACAAGAGACAATACTAGTGAAATCAAAAATTAATGCAAATAATTAATTTAACACAGAACACTTCCCAGGATAACTCAAAATTTCTGTAACTGGCAAAAATGTCTCAACACACGGAATTGTCTATAGATTATCTGAAAAATAAAACAACAACACAGTAATTGTCTCTAGGGTTTAAAACTTGACTGAAGCGTGGTATAGTGGTGGTGGTGATGGTGGTGGAGGATGGTGGTCTGGTCCACTCGTTGATAACTTGAATGTGCATAAACCGATGAACTACGAACCAGGCTTTCTAAAGTTGGCACAACAGTTCAGAAGAAACACACTCAAGACGCTCGACCTGATTTGTAGCTAATAAACTGCTTGCAGGACCCAGTTAAGGGTGAAATAATCCACACTTAATGCTTTGTGTGGGTGGAGACACGTGGTTAATGGTGCCCACCTTAGCGTGGGTGGTGGTGGGGGGCTGGGAGGAGTAGGCTAGGCCTACACCGCTTCCCGCGTGCCTGTGGCTTACGCCGTTTATATGAACACACTTGAATTTAACCCAGGGTGGCTTGAATAACCCAGGATACCACAGGGATGGTATTGTCACTCAGAACAGCAATACACTGGAGAACAAGGGCGATATAAATGCGTAACTCACGTGGCTTACTTCTCAGACAGCAGAGTGGCTTGCTGGCTTAGTAGAATATTTTCACACAGATTGGCTGGCTAGAAATCTTGTAACAAATTAGCACAGCAAGGTAGAAGCTGGCTTAAGCCTAGGCTGACGTAACTGGCGGTGGCTTACTGGCTGGATATGGTACTCTCCCCTCACAAACTGGCTTACTCGTTCAGAATTTGCAAAACCCGGGTCAACCCCTCGTATGTTTTAACAAATTAACATATGAAGCACTTAGCTGACCAGGAGATACTGTAGACTGCTTGGATGTAGGTAGCTGGTAACGTCGTCTGGAGGCACAAGACTGTTTGCTTGCTTGTCGTTGTCTATATCTCAATAACAGCGTAATCGATAAAAATTACGGCACACCGCTGTCACCACTTGTCGTGTGGGTCTTGGGAGAGATATATAGGTTGTCAAAGACACTCCTTGTAAGGATGGTTACGATATATTTACAGTCTGTGAGGAGAGATCCCAGCCCCCGTCCGTTCAGCTTGTATGTCTATGACTTGTCAGCGAGGACGCCTATGCGTCGCTATGCACAGGCGCTGAGCCTCTGACGTCAGCGGGTATTGTGACGTCACACGCAAAGGGACCAGCTGTATAACTAGGATGAATGCTGATACACTACACAAGTGTATATATGATACTGACACGACAATTACTCCGATATGGAAAACGTGAGGAAATTAAAATCCTCATTGGAGTATAAAACAAATTCCAACCACACAATAGAGCGAAAACCTAATGTCAAAGACCTGGGAGTGATCATGACAGAGGATCTCAACTTCAAGGACCATAACACTGTAGCAATTGCATCTGCCAGAAAAATGACAGGATGGATAATGAGAACCTTCAAAACTAGGGATGCCAAGCCCATGTTGACACTTTTCAGGTCGCTTGTTCTATCTAGGCTGGAATATTGCTGCACACTAACCACTTTCAAGGCAGGTGAAATTGCTGAACTAGAAAATGTACAGAGAACCTTCACAGCACGCATAACTGCAATAAACCACCTCAATTACTGGGAACGCTTGAATTTCCTAAACCTATACTCCCTGGAATGCAGGCGGGAGAGATACATTATTATATACACTTGGAAAATCATAGAGGGATTAGTACCAAACTTGCACACGAGTGTCACTCCCTATGAAAGCAAAAGACTCGGCAGACGATGTAACATCCCCCCAATGAAAAGCAGGGGTGCCACTAGCACGTTGAGAGACAACACAATAAGTGTCAGGGGCCCAAGACTGTTCAACTGCCTCCCAGCATACATAAGGGGGATTACCAATAGACCCCTGGCTGTCTTAAAGCAGGCACTGGACAGGCACCTAAAGTCAGTGCCTGACCAGCCAGGCTGTGGTTCGTATGTTGGACTGCATGTGGCTAGCAGTAACAGGCTTGTTTATCAGGCTCCGATCCAACATGAGGCCTGGTCACAGACCGGGCCGCAGGGGCGTTGACCCCTGGAACACACTCCAGGCAAACTCCAGGTATTACTTCTATTTTATCGACTGAGCACAAGAAATCGCCCAGTCAACTGTGTATACTACCAAATTAAGTGATCGGAAATTGGTAATTTGGTTAATTTAACACAGTTCAAAATATTCAAATTAAGGTCCAGAATAAACAATGCAGGCATTAAACTAACATTTCCTCTGTTTATTAGTTACATTTTCAGGCTATACAAGTGTAAAGTAAAGTAGTAAAGTAAATTTTATATCATTGCAATTTTACATAGATATTTGTAGTTACAATCATAAACTGAAGTGCAAGGAGAGCCACTGACATGCCATGGCATTAGGGGCAGCTTAATCTAATGACTTTTTCACACTGAATTTTTATTCACACCTAAAAATTTAGATTTACTGTTATGCAATATTGTAATAATTTTATAAATAATAGCGCATTCGTGAATGCACATTATACCCACCAGCTAATGTGTATTAGATACATGATGTCATTTGTTTGCTCTTAACCCGTAAACGGTCCAAACGTATATATACGTTTACTATGCCTGTGCCCCGAATATTTTGAAAAAAAAATATTTTTTTTTATAGAAATAAAGAGCACATTTTTCTAAGTGTTATAGGATAAAAAAAAAATAGTGTCAGTACTTACCGATATATGAGGCCGAGAAGTTGGCACTGAATGCTCACCTGATGGCAACATCGAGTCCTGCTGCTTGCAGAAGTGTTGCCGATATATCTTTTTTTCTCGTTTTTATATTTTTTTTATATAATTTTTATGTTCTGATAATTACAATTTATAGTAGTTCTTTGTTTTAAGACTAATATTAGATACTGAAATTGTACTCAGATTGTCACACTCTGACAGGTGGACATTTACACTTGCCTTGGTCATTTAGTATTGTCAAGGAATATATTCGAAGTATTTATAGGTCCCAGCAATGTTTTGAATACGTGGGAGTATAAAATAATAATAATAATAATAGGAATAATAAGAATAATGAAAATAATAATAAGAATAACAATAATAAGTTCCCTTGAAGCAGATGTAAGACAAGTCAGTCCACTGCTGACAGTGATAAGATGAGTTAATTGGTGACATTTGATGAGCATACGCGAGGGTTCAGTGATAAGATAAGATAAGGAGTGACATTTGATGAGCATCACACTCTGTTTTCACTGTTACACAAACATCTGTCTGTCAAACTCTGTATCAAGTTCTCTATCTGTGTCTGTCAAGCTCTCTGTCTATCTGTCTGTCAAGCTCTCTGTCTATCTGTCTGTCAAGCTCTCTGTCTCAAGATCTCTGTCAAGCGCTCTCTGTCTGTCAAGCTCTCTGTCTGTCAAGCTCTCTATCTGTCAAGCTCTCTATCTGTCAAGCTCTCTATCTGTCAAGCTCTCTATCTGTCAAGCTCTCTATCTGCCAAGCTCTCTGTCTATCTGCCTGTCTGTGAAGCTCTCTGTCTATCTGTCTGTCCGTCTAGATTCTAGCTCTCCTGTCTCAGAGAGATCCACTCCTAAACCAACACGTCTGGTTCCTGAGCAAGTGTAAATACGTATTTGCCAGTCATGTTTACACATTATCTCTACACTTTGTCTGGATTTTTTGGGTTATCCTAGGAAATTTACACTATGTATACTTGTATTTGTGTACCTGTGAGACAGAGATAGACAGAGTCAGATAGAGATAGACAGTCAGATATAGACAGAGACAGACAGACAAAGATAGACAGGCATAGGTTATAAGACATTCTGAAAGGATGTTGCACAAATGTTGCACATGGGTTATCAAGGTTTTTTATATTTCCTCGACCACTTATGGCAATATCCACCTCAGAACCACTAAACTCGGGGTCAACATCACTTTCCACTTAAAATGGGAGAGTTAATACTACATGACATCAGTGCCTCTTTAAGGGGGGCTCCTTGTTGCGGTAAAGAGGCTATCGGTCTGAGGAATTGGATCTCTTGGTCTTCTTCCTCAGACCGAACCTAATTACCCCCCAATCCCCCCTCCCTTTTCCCATCTTCCCCATCCTCCCTTTTCCCTTTCCTCCTCCTCCTCCTCCCTCCCTTATTTCCTTCCCAGTTTTACCCTGGGAGCTTCTCTCCTCAGGCATTCTAGTTCCTAGGTAGGGGGAAGGGTATCATAGTCCATCCCATTCCGTTGAGGTCCTTGGTGGTGGTGTAGTTTGCCGTAGAATCTGGATCGCCTGGGGATGTCCCGATCCCTCTCCGGTCACCTGGGGTGTGGCCTTGGGTATCTTTCGGGCGACGGGTGTATCTCTGGAGGCCACCTTTCGGATTCCGGGGGTGGTGGCCGAAGGCGGTATGCTTTGTGGCGGATATCCGGCCGCCCTCTCTTTTGTCCACCGAGATGGCTCGGTGGATGTGAGGTTGCTATCCCGGATTGCTGGTTTACTGGCATGAAGGGTAGGGTATGGCAAGGGTTCCATGCAGCATCTGCACTACTTGCGGTGTTGAGGTCCTCTTGGGCGCGGAGGGGGATTTACACTCCCTTTCATTCCTCCTAGGAGCTATTCCTCCACGTTTCCCCCTTTTTTTATTCTTTTTTTTATTTTTATTTTCTTTTTTTTTTCTTAAAAATAAAAAGAAAGAAGTAACCTAACCATGGCTGATCCAATCCATGAACCCACTACCCCCGGGCCCCTTCCTGATACCGCACCCAGTACTGACCCTGCCTCGTTAACGAACAACTCTTTGGACACCTCTCATGCCCCTGTACCTCTTGCTGGTGCCGGTTCGTCACCTGCTTCAGGTACCAGGGACCCGACTGGCCCTTTCGATACGTCTGACCTTCGCTCTTCTCTGACCTTGATTCCGGCTTCTCCCTCGACGGTGCGGCAATTTTCGAATCGCTTGCCCGTCTCCATTCGGACCACCCCCGGTCCCACCACACCCAAACGACCAAGACCCACACATGATGATTCGACACTTCTCGTTCATCTCAGAAACGACCAGCTCGTCACGCACTCCCTTAAACTCTGTTTCAAACTACTCAATGGACAAAGTTTTTACTCTGCGACCGACTTCTCTTAATACCTATCTTT
>WNWK01031999.1:0-22251 GCA_009830355.1 Cherax destructor
GAAATCTAAATATTCTTCTTGAAGTCTTTTTATCCACTTCTCGACAAGGGGTCCCACAATTGAACCAGGGTGGACCCCATCCTATATTTTTTTTTTCTTTCAACCGTCGGCCTTTTCCCACCGGGCGGGGGGCCCCAAAAGGGAAAAAACAAAAGTTTCCCCTTTTACATTTAAAATATATTCGGAGGGGTTACAAACCCCCTTGCCCCCCGGCATTTTATGCCTCTTACGACCCAGGGACAGGAAAAATTCTTTTCCCATTTCCCCCTGGGATGGGAAAAAAGAACAAGAACTAGTAAGAAAATAGAAAAAAACCCCGGGGGGTGTGTAAAACAGTGGCCCCCGGTTTCGATTTTTTTTCATTCCAAAATCTGTTCAAGTGCCATTCCCAAAACGTTTATCTCCTTAAGAAAAGTTGTAAAATAGACTAGCCCTTTTTAGCCCCCCAAAATTACACTTACAAAAGCATTTAAAAAATAAACTTACTAAAAGGGTAGTTTGGGGCCCTTTAAAAAGGGGAACTTATGTTTACATAATTGTAGTTGACCTAATGTAAGAAAGTACGATGTACCTAAAATCTTACATGTTTATGAGACAAAAAAAAAACCCACAATCCTACCATCATTAAAACAATTAAACTTTGCCCCTCACTTGAGGACGGTGGGACCTCCTGGGCGGTTGCTGCCCCAACCTACTACCTGCTCAAATATATATATATATATATATATATATATATATATATATATATATATATATATATAAAATACATACATACATACATACATACATACATACATCATACATACATACATACATACATACATACTACATACATACAAAATACATTTTTTCATTGATTCCCAAACTCCCCTTGTTGTAAGTTTATTTTTTTTAAAAGCTTTTGTAAGTGTAATTTTGGGGTCTAAAAAGGACTGTCTTTTTTAAAAATTTTTAAGGGGATAAATTGTTTTGGGAATGACACTTGCAGCATTCTGGAATGAAAAAAAATCGTAAATTTGGTCCCCTGTATATATATATATATATTATATATATATATATAAAAAAGCACACACACACACACACTCCTCCTCTCTCTCTCTCCACTCCCCCTCTCCCCACTCTCTCCCCCTCTCTCTCTCCTCCTCCTCCCCTCCCACACACACACGCCCGATGGCATGGTGGCTGTGCTCTTGCTTTCCACAGACCCCGGGTTCAACCCCCCGGGGCCGAAACATTTAATGTTTGTTACACACACACACACACCTACATACAACAGGCCCGGTTAATCGACATGTGCCCAACAAAATGGTAACAACTAACACACACACACACACACACACACACACACACACACACCCCCCTACCTCCTTAACAAAAATCTGTTGTTATTTTTTTTCATCTATCTTGTAAGGAAAAAAGACTTTAAGGTGGTAGGACCAGCCTAAAATAGACAACTTTTTATTTTGTTTGAGTTTTTTTATTTCTGTCCTCCACATGATCTGCTTTTTAAAACCTCAGTACAATGGCCCTCACTTATTGGCAGGTTGGTTTCCCGGGTCTGCCTGGAAATCCCATAAGTGGAATGCCCTTTTGTCAGGTGTGGGAGTTCCCATAAACTCCACACCACACAAAATATACAACAAATTTAAAACCCCCAGGAATTTTATTATTACCATCGACATACCTTGTTCACTGATTTTCATTTCTAACAACTACCCTTAGATGCCATCTAAAGGAAGAAATGTAAAAACGGGGTATTAATACCTGCCCAATTTTGGTTCATTCATGTTTCATTCCATATAATTTTCTGGTTTTTCCTTTAAAAAAAAACCCCTTACATTGTGTATAAGTTGTCTTCACATTGGTGCAGTAGAAAAAAAAAAAACATTCCCCCCTCATGCAACACACCATTTTTTTGGGGGAAAGCGCTCTGGTGGGATCGAAAATAATTTTCTGTTACCCCAGTAATAATATAGTGTACAATTTCTCTATTTTGGGCTAGAGAAAAAATTAATTCTCTTCCCCAACCCCTGCTAAAATCTCATATTTAACTCTTTGACTGTTGGGCCCCAAATCCTAAGGGCTCTCTGTTGAAAAAAAATTAAAAAAAAAAAAAAATTTATGAAAAGAAAGAATCTTTTCCGATGGTAATGACACCAAAAGTACAAATTTTTATGAAAAAATTGTAGGTCGGCTCTCGCGAGTTAGCGATCTCGGCGATATTACATCGGCGATTTCGCCCACCCCTGACCCTGTTTTCAAGTCAATTACATTTGTTCCAGTCGACCAAACTCATATCTATTTTGAATTCCATTTGTCTATCGATTGAGTACAACGCCCATTTACCGATTTCAATTACCCAATAAAGTGTGGTCAAAAATTGGCAATTTGGCCAATTTCACACAAATTAAAAGATGCTGATTTCAAAATAGGGTCCAGAGTAAACAAGGCAGACATTCCTGACACTAAAATAACATTTTCTCTGTTCATCAGTCACGTCTCCAGGCCCCTCTTATATTACTCTTGCTTTCTGTTTTGAATTTTTATTCACAAAAAATAGAAGATTTACTGTTAGCCAGACTCCTGCATTATTATATGTTAACATAAATAATGTCAACCCATTCGTGACTGCGTATTAGAATGGCTAGTTGGGCACCCATCGGACAATGGCGATTATTTATTTACTCTTGAAAATTGGCAAAAAAATTGAATATTTCCACTACTTCGAGCTGAATTTCAAGGTTCTTTTCATCATGGAACCAATCAAAATCATCTCTATTTCTGTAATATGTCTTCCATTCTATCAAATTAGACCAAAAAAAAATGAGAATACTACAACAATAAATACTATTGAAAATACACCTCAAAGTCTGCGTTTTAATCCAAAACAGTGTGGGAGGTTTTCTCATGCACTGCGTGCTGCAGGATTTTTTTATACTGCGCACACTGACCACTTAGACCCATTCTCTACATGTGGGCCTACCAGCTTTCTCCCGCTTTATTTGAAGTCACTAGAATTTTGCCATATTAATACATCAAAACACTGGCTCGTAAGACGTATATATACGACAGAAACAGTCAAAGGGTTAAGTCAGAATGTTCTACTGTGAGTGTATGTATTAAGTAATGCATTTCTTATATAATTTTGAAAAATATCATAGATGGATTGATGAAAATGTTTATATTAACGTAATATACAACATTTAAAGCACCCCATGTATTATTACAGCCTCTCCTCCTTAACGGAGTTCTGTTCCTAAGACCACATCGTTAGGCTGGATCATCGCTAAGTGAGGGCATACAATACAGTGGTCCCTCGATAACGAACTTAATCCGTTCCAGGAGCTAGTTCTTAACATGAAAAGTTCGTAATTAAACCTTATTTCCCATAGAAATAATGTAAATACAATTAATCCGTTCCAGACATCCAAAAATATTCACACAAAAATAATTTTGTAAAGTTTAAATTTATAATTAAACATTTAAAATAACATTTACTTACCTTTATTGAAGAGACTTGGTGGCATCTGGAAGATAGGGAGGAGTGAAAGTGACTTAGTGTTTAGAAATCCTCCATAAAGACTTCAGGTAACTCAGTCCTTATCTGTGGTTACTTCCCGCCTAACTTTTTCTTTTAATGCCACTAGGACCAGCTTGAGAGTCACTGGATCCCTGCCTCGTGAAATAACTGTCCACAGTCCTCTGTTTCTAGGCGCCTGTTTAATATTTTCCTGAAGTGCAAGATCCCGGAAACCTTTTCCTTTAAAAAACCCAACTGGTTTTCCCACATAGGGGTTTGGCCTGCTTTCATGTTTGTGCCGGCAGTCCTTTTCCTCCTGAGTAAAAAAGGTCCTGTTGGACATTTTTTTCCAAAAAAACGGCCGTTTCATCACAATTAAACACTTGGGGGGAGGAATTTTTTCAGCCCTATAACCCCCAAATTCCTCACAAACTTTCGGGGTGAAAATTTTTCTGAGCTGGCTGCCCCCAAAGTGCAAAACACTTTTTATCCCCCACGTTTTTAAAACCCCCAAAAACCTCTGCCCCCAAAAACCTTCCTACCCTGGTTCCAGGCTTTTTGAAAAGATTTTTAATTCCTTTTTCCCTTTTTTTCCGTAAAAATATCACCCTAAATTTTTTATTGTTTATCTAACCTAACATTTCTAACCCCCACCACTGGTTTCGATCTATTTTTGTTAAAATTTTAACCCCCTTTTTAAAAAAATTTGCTTCCTTGACCATTTCTTTTTCCAGGTAATTTTTATACTAGATTTTTTTTTGTTGTCTCCCCGGGAAAAATCCTCCCTACGCCATTCACATTTTTCAACAATCTCTTTCTTCAGTTGGTGGTCCCACTTTTTACCAAGGGGTTTTGGAAAATTTTTTACCCATGGTGACAATTTCAGGACAAAAACTGAACCACCAATAAACACAACAAAAGTTTTTAAAAAATTTTTAAGAGGGCTGGGTAAGTTTTCCCCAAAAGTAAACAATGCTAGATTGGCCCCTTGCCCCACGCTTTGCCGGGGGGGGCAGACAGGTTGGAGGTTTTCTAAAGAGTAAATGTTTTTCATAAAAAAAATAAGGGAAAAAAAATTCCCTTTTGCTATATGGGCTTGTTATCGGGGGTTTCCCTGTAATTTTGGAGTGAGTTTGTTTTCCCCCTTTGATATTGCTTTAATTCACCTTTTTACCATTTTTTAAAATTTCTGGGTTTTTTTTTAAAAAGTTTATAATATGTAGAATTGAAAAAACAAATAGACTAAACGGTTTTTTAAATACATACTGGTTTGAGAGCCCGCGTAAAACCAAAATTTGAAAAAAAGCGCGTAAGGAGGGGGCTGTATTATTATTAAATGGCGTCTTAAGTCTAGTGGGGCACTCTTGTATTTTAAAATTTACCTGCATGCCAGCACAGGGGTGTTTTTATTTAGGTACAGGTACATTAAGTATATTATCCCCAATTTCAGATTTACATTTAAAATTGCAGTAACTTTAAAATATTTGAAGGCTCACAGTTTCGGGGGGAGCACAGGGGGACATTGTACTGGGGGCAGCATACAGTCAAAATGTCTGGGGGACAGCACAGGGTCAGGGGGGGACAACATAAATTTTCAGGTACTGGAACCCCCAAGCAGTCACAATTTTTCTGGGGACAGCATGGGGACAAGCTGGGAAGCATAGGTTCACATTTAAATGGGGGCAGCATACGGGGCCTTTTTCTGAGAACGGGGTCAGTGGCGGGGACAGATAGGGGGACAGTGTCTGGGGAAAGCATAGGGTCATGGTGTACTGGAAAAACATGGTTTTTAGTGTACCCGGGGGCAGCATAGGGGGACAGGGACTGGGGACAGCATATTATCAGTGTACTGAGGACATGGGATCACAGTGTACTGGGTGCAGCATTGGGTCACAGTGTACTGGGGACATGGGGTCAGTGTACTGGGCATAGCATTGGGTCACAGTGTACTGTGGACATGGGGTCCAGTGTACTGGGGCAGCCAGTGGCGTGTAGGCTTGGTGTCACCCGGTGGCATCTTTGGTGTCATCCATGAAATCCAAGGGCAGGGTGATGGGGGAAAGTAAACTCCAGTTACGTCACTACTGCATAACCAGTGACAAATGTTTAGCAATGAGAATGTTTAAGGGCCATAAACCGAACAGAGAATATAGTGGAACCTCTAGTTACGAATTTAATCCATTCTGTGACCTTGTCGCATTTCGATTTGCTCATTTGTGGAGTCAATTTTCCTCATTTAAATTAACTGAAATGGAATTAATCCGTTCCGGCTCTCAGGAGGCAAGATAAGATACTTCAATATTTTGCTAATGTCATCTATACGGCTTATTTATCTATCACAATCCATCTAATATGACATAATAAACAATATAAATAACATAGAAATCTGATACAGTGGTACCTGACTTACGATGGTCCCCAAACTCACCCTTTTATGTAAGTTTATTTTTTAAATGCTTTTGTAAGTGTAATTTGGGGGTCTAAAAGGACTAGTCTATTTTACAACATTTCTTAAGGAGATAAATTCGTTTGGTAATGGCACTTGAACAGCATTCTGGAATGAAAATATCGTAAGTCGAGGTACCACTGTATATACTCTAAAATTAATAAAATATGTCATTATATATGTGGCGATGGCGGTTGACGAGAGTTTGTCAGGAGACAGGACAAAATACTCCTTGAATATTTCGCAAATAGCAACTCTACGTTATTTATCTATCACAATTCATCTAATATGACATAATAAATAACATAGAAACCTGATATATACTCTAGAATGAATAAAATATGTCATTATGTGACAAGTGGAGGTGCACAACCGCTCCAGCATTGTTGTGGTATTCACTGCCATCTAGTGACGGCCTTTTGAAGCTGTCTATTATTATAATTATTATTATATAGTACATTATTATTATACATTTATTATTACATATTATTATTATTATTATACATTTATTATTACATATTATTATTATTATTATTATTATATTATACTATTATTATTATTATTACAATATAAATAATTTGGAATTTTTATTCACACAAAAAATAGAAGACTTACTGTTATGCAGACTACTGCATTGTTGTAATAATTGTATTAGTATTAGTAACCCATTCATGACTGCACATTGGAATGGAAGTGATGTCATTTGTTTACTCTTAAACATCGCCAAAGATTCGAACATTTCTGCTACTTTGAGCTCAATTTCAAGGTACTTTTCGTTTAAAACAATCAAAATCATATTTATTTCTGTAATATATCTATCATTCTATCAAATAAGACCAAAAAAAACGAGAATACAACCATAAAAACCATATAAAAATACCGCTAAAGTGAGGCTAATACCTTAGAAGTGAACTCCGTTATTTATGGTCCGATTTCTTAAATTTTTGGTGAACGTTAAGAAGCATCTTTCCATCATACATTGCCTAAGTTTCAATAAGATAGTCCAACAACCAACCAAGATCCAGTTCCTAGAACAAGAGCCCTCACCAGCGTCAAGGAACCTCCCTTGAGGCCTGCTCGGATCTGGAAATTTCGCTCGCGTCTGGAAGCAAAAATCAACTGAGCGACTGCTCGTATCTGGAAAACTCGCACGTGGATGCACTCTGTAAGTGGAGGTTCCACTGTACTTCTCAACTTTATTAATGATAAAATAAATAATTTTGGTAATATTGAGGAAACATAAACTCAAACACCACTTTGAGTACAGGCAACAGATCCTACATTTATTCATCTTCATCAATGAAAAAAAACTTGAAAATAAAGAAAAACATTGCAATATTAGAGAAACACTAGTTCTGATTCGATCTTGAGTACAGGTAACATCTTAATGACCTTGAGTACAGGTAACATCTTAATGACCTTGAGTACAGGTAACATCTCAATGACCTTGAGTACAGGTAACATCTCAATGACCTTGAGTACAGGTAACATCTCAATGACCTTGAGTACAGGTAACATCTCAATGACCTTGAGTACAGGTAACATCTCAATGACCTTGAGTACAGGTAACATCTCAATGACCTTGAGTACAGGTAACATCTCAATGAATCTGATCTTAAATTTCCTTGCCTTCAATCCTGCAAAATCATTATCACATCATCAAAATCAATGATTTTCCTATATAGCCGTATTTGTACTCTGTAATTATATACAGTGCAGCAATGTTTTGTGTATTAGTGTAACCTTCTTTAGAGGCTCCATGGTGTCACCCTCTGATGGTGTCACCCAGGGCGGCAGACCCCCCCGCACGACACCACTGGGGACAGCATAGGGTCACAGTGTACTGGGACAGTATAGGGTCACAGTGTACTGATGACAGAATGGGGTCACAATGTACTGGGGACAACATTGGGTAACAATGTACTGGGGACAGCATTTGATCACAATGTACTGGGGACAGCATGGGGTTGCAGTGTACTGGGTACAGCATAGGGTCACAGTGTACTGGGTACAGCATAGGGTCACAGTGTACTGGGACATGGGGTTACAGCATCTGATCAGTGTACTGGGGACAGCATGGGGTTACAGTGTACTAGGTACAGCATTGGGTCACAGTGTACTGGGGACAACATGGGGTCACAGTGTACTGGGGACATGGGGTCACACTGTACTATGTACAGCATGTAGTCACAGTGTAGTGTACTGAGGACAGCATGGGGTCACTACTGGGGCAGCATGTGGTCACTACTGGGACAGCATAGGGTCACAGTGTACTGTTGACAGCATGGAGTCACAGTGTACTTGGTCAGCATAGGGTCACAATGTACTGGGGACATGAGGTCACAGTGTATTAGGTACAGCATGGAGTCACAGTGTACTGGGTACAGCATTTGGTCACAGTGTACTGAGGACAAAAGGGGTCACTGTGCTGAGGACAGCATAGTCACAGTGTACTGGGGACATGGGTCACAGTGCACTAGGTACAGCATGGGGTCACAGTACTGGGGACAGTATGGTGTCACAGTGTACTGGGGACAGCATGGGGTCACAGTGTACTGGGGACAGCATGGGTTCACAGTGTACTGGGGACAGCATGGGGTCACTGTACTGGAGACAGCATGGATCGCTGTACTGAGAACAGCATAGTCACACTGTACTAGGACAGCATAGGGTCACAGTGTACTGAGAACATGGGTCACTGTACTTGGTACAGCATGGGGTCATAGTGTACTGGGGACAGCATGGGGTCACAGTGTACTGGGGACAGCATGGGGTCACTGTACTGAGGACACCATAGTCACAGTGTACAGTGGAACCTCCACTAACGAGTTTAATCCGTTCTGTGACCTTGCTTGCATCTGGATTTGCTCGTTTGCAGTCAATTTTCCTCATTTAAATTAACCCTTTGAGGGTCGAGAGGCCCTCTCCCAAACTTGTTCTCAGGGTCGAAAATTTTTCAGAAAAAAATTATTTTTCTTATGAAATGATAGAAAATCTTTTCCGATCATAATGCCACCAAAATTATGAAATTTGATGGAAAACTAACGGAGTTATGCTCTTGCGAAGTTAGCGGTATCGATGACATTTACGCGTCGGCGATTTCGCCCATCGAGCCCTATTTTCGGCAAATTCCAATGTTTCAGTCTACTAAAATTATAGCTATTTCGCTAAACTCCATTTCTTCTATCGATTGAGTACAAGAAACCGTCTATTTACCAATTGCAACTAAGCAAAATAGTGGTCAGAAAATGGCAATTTGGCCAATTTCACACAAAATTCAAACGATGCCAATTTCAAAATAGGGTCCAGAATAAACAATGCAGACATTCCTGGCACTAAAATAACATCTTCTCTGTTCATTAGTCACGTCATCAGGCGCCTTTACATTACTTTTGCTTTCGATTTTGAATTTTTATTCTCACAAAAATAGAAGATTTACTGTTATGCATACAACTGCATCATTGTAAAAAGGTATAAATAATATCAGTGCACTTGTGCAAGAATATTAGACTCGCCAGTTGATGTGTATTGGACGCATGGTGTGATTTGTTTACTCTTGAACATCGACAAAATCGAACATTTTCGCTACTTTGCGCTCAGTTTCAAGGTACTAGTCGTCTAAAACAATCAAAATCATCACCATATCTATAGTATATCTTCCATTCTATCGAATGAGACAAAAAAAAAAATACAACCATAAATACCATACGAAAATACACCCGAAAGTCGCTGTTTTAAATAAAAAACGGTCAGTTTTTCTCTCATTATGAACTGCGTGCTTCAGGATTTTTTTTATACTGCGCACACTGACCACGCAGACCCATTCTTTCATATGTAGGCCTACCAGCTTTCTTCCACCAGATTTGAAGGCACTAGAATTTAGGCGTACAAGTACGTGACCGACCCTGGCTGCACTGACATACTAGTACGGGACCGACCCTCAAAGGGTTAATTGAAATGGAATTAATTTGTTCCAGTGGAATTCCAGGCACCATAAAATACTTCAATGATTTCCCTAATATCAACTTTATGGCTTATTTATCTATCACAATTCATCTAATATGACATAATAAACAATATAAATAACATTGAAACCTGATATATACTCTAGAATTAATATGTCATTATATATGTGGCGGCGTCGGCAGCCGACTAGAGTTTGTCTGGAGACAGGCCAAATAATCCTCGAATATTTTGCAATCATCTCTACAGTTTTTTTTTTTTTTTTTTTTTTTCCAACAAGTCGGCCGTCTCCCACCGAGGCAGGGTGACCCAAAAGAAAGAAAACTCCCCAAAAGAAAATACTTTCATCATCATTCAACACTTTCACCACACTCATACATAATCACTGTCTTTGCAGAGGAGCTCAGATACGACAGCTGAGAAAAGTCCCTCCCAGCTGTCACTATCTCAGACCCCTCCTTTAAAGTGCAGGCATTGTACTTCCCATTTCCAGGACTCAAGTCCAACTAAATCAATTAACTGGTTTCCCTGAATCCCTTCACAAAATGTTACCCTGCTCACACTCCAACAGATCGTCATGTCCCAAAACCATTCGTCTCCATTCACTCCTATCTAACACGCTCACACATGCTTGCTGGAAGTCCAAGCCCTCGCCCACAAAACCTCCTTTACCCCTTCCCTCCAACCTTTTCTAGGACGACCCCTACCCCGCCTTCCTTCCCTACAGATTTATACGCTCTCCAAGTCATTCTACTTTGATCCATTCTCTCTAAATGACCAAACCACCTCAACAACCCCTCTTCAGCCCTCTGACAAATACTTTTAGTAACTCCACACCTTCTCCTAATTTCCACATTCCGAATTTTCTGCATAATATTTACACCACACATTGCCCTTAGACAGGACATCTCCACTGCCTCCAGCCTCCTCCTCGCTGCAGCATTTGCAACCCATGCTTCACACCCATATAAGAGTGTTAGTACCACTATACTTTCGTACATTCCCTTCTTTGCCTCCATGGATAACGTTTTTGTCTCCACAGATACCTCAATGCACCACTCACCTTTTTCCTTCATCAATTCAATGGTTAACCTCATCCTTCATAAACCCATCCGCTGACACATCAACTCCCAAATATCTGAAAACATTTACTTCTTCCATAATCCCTCTCTCCAATGTGATATCCAATTTTTCTTTATTTAAATCGTTTGATACCCTCATCACCTTACTCTTATCTATGTTCACTTTTAACTTTCTACCTTTACACACTCTCCCAAACTCGTCCACTAACCTTTGCAACTTTTCTTTAGAATCTCCCATAAGCACAGTATCATCAGCAAAAAGTAACTGTGTCAATTCTCCATAATTTAATCCCACCCCTCTCCCCAACACCCTAGCATTTACTTCTTTTACAACCCCATCTATAAATATATTAAACAACCATGGTGACATTACACATCCCTGTCTAAGACCTACTTTTACCTGGAAGTAATCTCCTCTCTCCTACACACCCTAACCTGAGCCTCACTATCCTCATAAAAACTCTTTACAGCCTTCAGTAACTTACTACCTATTCCATACACTTGCAACATTTGCCACATTGCTTCCCTATCCACTCTATCATATGCCTTTTCTAAATCCATAAATGCAATAAAAACTTCTCTACCTTTATCTAAATACTGTTCACATATATGCTTCACTGTAAACACTTGATCTACACATCCCCTACCCACTCTAAAGCCTCCTTGCTCATCTGCAATCCTACTCTCTGTCTTACCTCTAATTCTTATTATCTATCACAATTCATCTAATATGACATAGTAAACAACATAAATAACATAGAAACCTGATATATACTCTAGAATTAATAAAATATGTCATGTGACAAGTGGAGGTGGACATAACTGCTCTAGCATTTATAACGATATGTTATTTGGCGTTTTGGAGAGCGGGTATGCAATGATAAGGCTTCGGAGGCTTCTTACTTTATTTGTAATAAAGGTGCAAGTACACAAGCTGTGTGTCTGTGGCCATGGCCCAGGGCCATGCGCCTTGCGAGAGGGAGAGGAGTAGGCCTGTTCTCTGAGAGAAGTCTGGGCGCCAAGTCAGGGAGAGGCAGGGTGTCGCAGACTGACGTGGGTATGCCTACAGGCTTGCCCTCTGGCGGAAACTATGGAAACTAGCATGGCACAAAATATTAACTCAGCTGGCAGACAGCATGGCTGTCTATGCAGACAGTACAGGCTGTCTACATCGTTCGGTCACGCACCCATGGTCGTCCCGACCATGAATGGCAGTAAAAAAAACTCGGTCTCTCTCTCGCAAGAACAGGTCACAGAACACAAAAGAAAAATACATATATACATAAACATATGGACATAGAAAAAAAAGGTGTGCTTCGTGGTCTAAGGCAGTGAGCGTCGATGCAGCACTGCACGCCTTCCTGCGTCTGGATACATACTGCAACACGGGAGACATAGCTGCGGCTGAGCTGTGACGTAACAGGTTACGGTCTCTTCTGGGAGGTGAAGCAGCGTTGTCAGTAGTCGCAGCAGGACAGGACTGGCAAGCGACTCAGGAGGACATTCCTCGACTGGTACTGTCGCTGCTGGTGAGTGTGGAGTGAGTCGTGACAGGGACGACTCAGCGAAACATCTGGAGGTCGTAACAGCATACACCATACTGCAGTGAGTGGGCTAGCAGTCAAAGTGACAACTTTGTGCAGGCTGCTCACTGAAGCTGTGACACGAGGCTGACAGTCGCCTGCCAGCAGGCTTAACTGCGGCTTGGCGAGTGACATCTCTCGACAGTAGAAGTTACAGCAGAGGGCAGTGTAAGCGTCCCCAGACTGGTCATCTGCAATAACTGGACTGACGGTCTCGATGGGAGAATCGTCGCGGGTACGATTCAGCAAAGGCATCTATGAGCGGCGAACAATAAGAGCTTTCTGTACAAGGCGCTCGGACGCTCGTAACTGACGCCTGGACTGACAAATGTCAGCTGTCAAGCGCGCGGGGCGCGGGTCACACCGAGTGACAAAGTAACACACAGGTGCTTCATAGGACACACGAGAAAACTGCACACATACTACACATGTGGTACAACATGGCTTACTAGCAAATGACGCTTTTCTGTATAAAAATCGTCACTAAGCAATACTCGAACATCTGAGAATACCGACTGAGAGAAATAATTAATGAACACTCGACTTATATCTTCTCTCAAACTTCTCGACAAATAATGAAAATAAAATGCTCACTGTGAAACTACAGCACTCGGGACATCATATGGGTGATGTCAGGCGTGACGTCGTGATGTCATGGAGTGACATTGCGAGTGACGTCAGCAGACATTGTGGGTGATGTCCTGGAGTCAGGCAGAATCGTGATGTCAGCAGCCTGGTGATGTCAGCTGAGTCAGGCAGCATCGTGGTGACGTCAGTGGAGTCAGGCAGCTGACCACAGCTGGCTTGCTGATCCACATGGCTTGGAGATCCATGTGGCTTGCTGATCCACGTCGCTTGTAGATCCACGTGGCTTGCTGCTCATCCCACGTGGCTTCGAGTGGCCTCGACACTCGGATACACAGCTCTGGCAAGCATTCACAAGGAAATTCACAGAAAACAGCAGAGGGAGTGAGTGCAGTGAGTGTGGCGTACACTAGGGTGGGTGTGTATGATGAGACAGGGCCGCGCGCCTCCTCCCTCACCCACAACACACGAGGAGACACCTCACACTGGCTGCTGAATTCACCACAAACTCACCTCTGATTTTCTGAAATAGCCGTGATGAGCTGAACAACAACAGCAGAACATGCTGGCAAGACTGAGCACGTGACTGAGAAACAGCATGGGACACTGTAGCGTGAAGTCAGTGACACCATTTCTCGGAGAATTAGACAAATTTCAGCCTGGATCCTGCATGTACCTGTGTCTGGATGCTGAGATTTGCAGACACGACATCAGGATAACTCGTTGAGAGACAGATGCTTCTTGTGTAGGCTGATGAAGTAAAGACAAACTTCAGTCCTCTTCCTCCCCTCGCGGGCAAACACAACTGCTGCGAGGCACCGCTGTCACCATTTATAACGACGTTTATTTGGCGTCATTCTTGGAGGCGTGGTTGAAATGATAAGGCTTCGGAGGCTTCTTACTTTATTTGTAATAAAGGTGCGAGTACACAAGCTGTGTGTCTGTGGCCATGGCCCAGGGCCATGCGCCTTGCGAGAGGGAGAGGAGTAGGCCTGTTCTCTGAGAGAAGTCTGGGCGCCAAGTCAGGGAGAGGCAGGGTGTCGCAGACTGACGTGGGTATGCTTACAGGCTTGCCCTCTGGCGGAAACTATGGAAACTAGCATGGCACGAAATATGAACTCAGCTGGCAGACAGCTTGGCTGTCTATGCAGACAGTACAGGCTGTCTACACATTGTTGTGGTATTCACTGCCATCTAGTGATGGCCTTTCGAAGCCTTTTATTATTATAATTATTATTATATACGTAGTAAATTATTATTATATGTACAGTGGACCCCCGGTGTTCGTGATTTATTCTTTCCAGAATGCTGTTCAAGTGCCGTTACCAAATGAATTTGTTCCCATAAAGAATAATGTAAATTAGATTAGTCCTTTTAGATCCCAAATATACACTTACAAAAGCACTTACAAAAATACACTTACATAATTGTTCGAGTTCGGAGCATCACGAACACCGGGGGTCCACTGTATACATGTATTATTATTATATGTATTATATTATTATTATATAATAATATATTACTATTATTATATGTATTGTTATTATTATTATTATTATTATTATTACAATATAAATAATTTGGAATTTTTATTCACACAAAAAATTAGAAGTTTTACTGTTATACAGAATACGGCATTATTGTAATAATTGTATAAATAATGTTAACTCATTCATGACTGCATCAATAATAATTGTATAAATAATGTCAACTCATTCATGACTGCATTTGTTTACTCTTGAGCATCGCCAAAAAAATCAAACATTTCTGCTACTTTGAGCTCAATTTCAAGGTACTTTTAATTGTGAAACCAATCAAAATCATATCTATTTCTATAATATATCTTCCATTCTATCAAATGAGACCAAAAAAAGAGAATACAACCATAAAAACCATACGAAAATATTCCGCTAAGGTGCAGCTAATGGCGGAGAAGTGAACTCCGTTATTTATGGTCCGATTTCTTTCATTTTTGGTGTATGTTAAGACGCATCTTTCCATCATACATTGCCCAAGTTTCAATAAGATAGTCCAACAAACAACTGAGATCCAATTCCCTCGCATCTGGAAATTCCACTCGCATCTGGAAATTTCGCTCGCGTCTGGAAGCAAAAAATCGACCAAGCGACTGCTCGTATCTGGAAAATCTCGCACGTGGATGCACTCGTGAGTGGAGGTTCCACTGTACTAGGACAGCATAGGGTCACAGTGTACTGGGGACATGGCTCACTGTACTTGGTATAGCATGGGGTCACAGTGTACTGAGGACAGCATGGGGTCACAGTGTGTTTGGTCTTGGTTCATATATTGGTCTTCATTATTAAGCACTTGTTACTGGTGGTGGTAACACCTCAGTTTTCACTGCTGGTAGTTTCTAACACACCTTCATCTACAGTGAGAAATAACACCATTGTGTTACTGGTGGTGTTAACACCTCAGTTTTCACTGCTGTTAGTTTCTAAAACACCTTCATCTACAGTGAGAAATAACACCATTATGTTACTCTCGTTCAAAGTTGTATTCAAAATACCTCATTATTTACATACAGTATCATGTTATTTACTAATGATTAGATTATTTTTAAGAATAACATTGTAAGTTGACTAATTCAATACAAAATTATTTACACATTTCCCCTAAAAATGGATGGCTGGAGTTTTATTTCTCACATGAAATGCCACAAAGTTTTGTTACTACAGTATTATTTTTTGAGAATAAGTTTTGGTTGTATTTGACCTGTGTTTTAGAAGAGCTTTCCTGCACTACAAACTTGAGAATGCTTTTAGTGTAAATATATGTGGGCATATTCTCACTAACCTGGTACACTACTCGCCTCCCTCCGGTTCAGGGTTGCGGCTGGGGTGTGCAGGTATGATAGGACGTCCGTCACCTCCCCTGCTTCCCTCTCCCGCCCCTTTGGTATCTTCCTCCTCCTCCCCCTTGTCTCCGCGCATCCGTAAACCTTCAGGGCTTCAGGCTGGGCCAGGTAGTAACTTCTGCTATGCTTGTATCCTTACTTTAAGAATTTTTTTAAAAATTTGGCTGTTGTTTTCAATAGTTTTAGATTGTTACTAAAATATGCTAAGATAGTAGTGCAGTGTAAATGTACAGTAAATGCAGGAGATTACCAATGTATAAATTACTTTTTTCTTCTTGCTAGAAAGTTGTTTTTATAGAAAACAATA
Source organism: Cherax destructor (assembly GCA_009830355.1). Taxonomy (NCBI): domain Eukaryota; kingdom Metazoa; phylum Arthropoda; class Malacostraca; order Decapoda; family Parastacidae; genus Cherax; species Cherax destructor. Next base: position 16,365 of record WNWK01031999.1, read on the forward strand.
ATACTAAGTATAGTTATGTTCTATGCTCTCTGCTTGCAAAACATTATGTGATGTGTGTGCCACATTCACAAGTGTAGATGTGTCACTTGTGAAGTTTGTAACTTGGTGACAGCCCACATGTGCTGTTTGGATATTCATGCTCAACTTATAGACACTAAGAGAACACTACTGTTTAATATCCAGAACATTTATAATTTATTAGCCTCTACTAAATGTTTTAACTATACAATATATATTTTAAGAGAGACTTTGTAATGTTTCTGAAATATTTAATCTTCTCTTAATTATTTTCCTAAAAGTGCTTCTAAGTGTTTCCATTTTTATTTTTCATATACTCTACACAGTTTGCTTTGTTATGTATGATAATTAAACTAGAAAGTTTAAATTTTATAAGTAATAAACTGTCAGATTTGGTTTTATTTCCTATATTTCTTAGTACATTTTCATCACATTTCATATTTTATAATACATACAGTACATTATGAAGTTGTAACCATACTCTCAAAACTATGTTCTTGGTCTCCAGTCACTCCTAGTATACCCACCTCAGTAAAATAAGCAGATTTATTTCTATAAAGTGAAATAGTGTATTATACAATTAGAATGACTGGCATGTATTATGTATTACATACTTTATAGAAAGCTCTTCATTATGCGAAACATTTCTGGCAACCTTAAAACCTTAAAATTACAATAATACATAGTTTTTAAAATTTTGGAGGTATGTATTTAGTAATTCAATAAAAATGTATATTAAGTGATGTATTAACTAAGGATGAAGCTGGAATGAGTTGAAGGATTGATAGACGAGAACAATACAGGTTGAAGGAATGATCGACAAGAACAATACAGGTTGAAGGAATGATCGACAAGAACAGTACAGGTTGAAGGAATGAAAATCAGGAGGTGTTTTTTAACAGTAACTTTGAAGCAAATGGCAGACAGAGACTGGAGTTTTCAGGTAGAGAGTTCCAGATTTTAGGTCCTTTTATGCATGTTGAGTTTTTGCAAAGATTGAGCCAGACACAGAAGAGTTTCAGGGCAGGATTAATATTGGAATTTATTGTCCTGTATATGTAGAATGCACAGTAGTATGAGTGACTATTTTTTATACATTTAGTAGGCTTAGGTCTCAAGAGTAAGGGAGTGTGTTGTCTGGCAGTAGACTGAGTGATCATTCAGTAGGCTTAGGTCTCAAGGACGAGGAAGTGCGTTGTCTGGCAGTAGACTGGGTGATCATTCAGTAGGCTTAGGTCTCAAGAATGAGGGAGTGTGTTGTCTAGCAGTAGACTGGGTGATCATTCAGTAGGCTTAGGTCTCAAGGGTGAGGGACTGTATTGTCTGGCAGTAAACTGGGTGATCATTCAGTAGGCTTAGGTCTCAAGGGTGAGGGACTGTATTGTCTGGCAGTAGACTGGGTGATTATTCTTACAGCCGCTTTTGTGTTATTGTTGGCTTGTGATTTGTTGTTGTAGATCCCCACCCCAGACACAAATACCATAGGTGAGGTAAGGAGAGAGGAGTATAATGTAAGTACAGTGGTACCTCTACTTACGAGTAGCTCAAAACTCAAACAATTATGTAAGTGTATTTTTGTAGATGCTTTTGTAAGTGTATTTTTGGGGGTCTGAAATGGATAAACCTAATTTTCATTATTTCTTATGGGAAAAAATTCCTTCGGTATCAGCACTTGAATAGCCGACTGGAATGAATTTTGCTCGTAAGTAGAGGTACCACTGTAGTGCTGTTTGAGGTACATAGTAACATTTCTTGGAGAGGATACAAACTGATTTGGATAGTGAGTAATTTGTTCAATTTCAAGTTATAGACAGGAATTTTCCTTTGTTTTGTTTAATCGTTTCGGGGTCGGTGCCGTACTAGTACGTTTTACGAGCAGGGGTATGTGCCGTACTAGTATGCCCATATGAAAGAAGGGGTCTGTGTGGTCAGTGTGTGCAGTATAAAAAAATCCTGCAGTACACACTGCATAATGAGAGAAAAAAAAACTGACCGTTTTTTTCGATTAAAACAGCGAATTTGCAGTTGATTTTCGTATGGTATTTATTGATGTATTCTCGTTTTCTTGGTCTCATTTGATAGAATGAAAGATATATTACAGAAATAGAGATGATTTTGATTGGTATGACAATGACAAGTACCTTGAAATTGATCTCAAAGTAGCGAAAATGTTCGATTTTTGACGATGTTCAAGAGTAAACAAATCACACCATGCCTCCAATACACATCAACTGGCGAGTCGTATATTCATGCACAAGTGCTCTGATATTATTTATACCATTTTTACAATGATGCAGTTGTATACATAACAGTAAATCTTCTATTTTTTGTGAGAATAAAAATTCAAAATGAAAAGCAAAAGTAAGGGAACAGGGGCCTAGAGACGTAACTAATGAACAGAGAACATGTTATTTTAGTGCTAGGAATGTCTGCCTTGTTTACTCTGGACCCTATTTTGAAATTGGCATCGTTTGAAATTTGTGTGAAATTGGAAAATTGCCATTTTCTGACCACTATTTTGGGTAGATGAAATTGGTAAATAGGCGGTTTCTTGTACTCAATCGATAGACGAAATGGAGTTCTAGCGAAATAGCTATAATTGTAGGAGACTGAAACATTGGAATTTGTCGAAAATAGGGCTCAAAGTGGGCAAAATCGCCGATGCGTAAGTGTCATGGCTACCGCTAAATTCGCGAAAGCATAATTCCGTTAGTTTTCGATCAAATTTTATAATTTTGGTGGCGTTATGATCGGAAAAAGATTCTCTATCATTTCATATGAATTTGTTTTTTTTTTTTGTTTTTTTTTTCCAAAACAATTTCAACCCCAGGAACACTTTCCTGAGAAGGCCTGTCGACCCCTAAAGGGTTAACAATGAAAGAACCGTTCATCATAATGTTTAGTTGGACATTTGTTGTAGTACTCAACTAGGACATGTGTTGTAGTACTCTACTAGGACATTTGTTGTAGTGCTCTACAAGGACATTTCTTGTTGTACTCTACTAGGACATTGTTGTAGTACTCTACAGGACATGTTTAGACTCTCTGGAATGTGTTATAGTACTCTACTAGGATATTTGTTGTAGTACTCTACTAGGACATTTGTTGTAGTGCTCTACTAGGACATGTGTTGTAGTACTCTACTAGGACATGTGTTGTAGTACTCTACTAGGACATGTGTTGTAGTACTCTACTAGGACATGTGTTGTAGTACTCTACTAGGACATGTGTTGTAGTACTCTACTAGGACATGTGTTGTAGTACTCTACTAGGACATGTGTTGTAATCTGGACATTTTGTATACTCTACTTAGGACATGTGTTGTAGTACTCTACAAGGACATGTGTTGTAGTACTCTACTTGGACATTTGTTGTAGTACTCTACTAGGACATGTGTGTTAGTACTCTACTAGGACATGTGTTGTAGTACTCTACTAGGACATGTGTTGTTGTACTCTACTAGGATATGTGTTGTAGTACTCTATGAGGACATGTGTTGTAGTTCTCTACTAGGATATTTATTGTTGTACTCTATGAGGACATGTGTTGTAGTACTCTACTAGGACATTTGTTGTAGTACTCTACTTGGACATTTGTTGTAGTACTCTACTAGGACATGTGTTGTAGTACTCTACTAGGACATGTGTTGTAGTACTCTACTAGGACATGTGTTGTAGTACTCTATGAGGACATGTGTTGTAGTACTCTACTAGGACATGTGTTGTACTCTTCTAGGATATGTGTTGTAGTACTTTGAGGACATGTGTTGTAGTTCTCTACTAGGATATTTATTGTTGTACTCTATGAGGACATGTGTTGTAGTACTCTACTAGGACATTTGTTGTAGTACTCTACTTGGACATTTGTTGTAGTACTCTACTAGGACATGTGTTGTAGTACTCTACTAGGACATGTGTTGTAGTACTCTACTAGGACATGTGTAGTAGTACTCTACTAGGACATGTGTTGTAGTACTCTACTAGGACATGTGTTGTTGTACTCTACTAGGATATGTGTTGTAGTACTCTATGAGGACATGTGTTGTAGTTCTCTACTAGGATATTTATTGTTGTACTCTATGAGGACATGTGTTGTAGTACTCTACTAGGACATTTGTTGTAGTACTCTACGAGGACATGTGTTGTAGTACTCTACTAGGATATTTATTGTAGTACTCTATGAGGACATGTGTTGTAGTACTCTACTAGGACATTTGTTGTAGTACTCTACTTCTACATTTGTTGTAGTACTCTACTAGGACATGTGTTGTAGTACTCTACTAGGACATGTGTTGTAGTACTCTACAAGGACATGTGTTGTAGTACTCTACTAGGACATGTGTTGTAGTACTCTATGAGGACATGTTGTAGTACTCTACTAGGACATTTGTTGTAGTACTCTATGAGGACATGTGTTGTAGTACTCTACTAGGACATTTGTTGTAGTACTCTACTAGGACATGTGTTGTAGTACTCTACTAGGACATGTGTTGTAGTACTTTACTAGGATATTTGTTGTAGTACTCTACTAGGACATGTGTTGTAGTAGTACTCTACTAGGACATTTGTTGTAGTACTCTACGAGAACATGTGTTGTAGTACTCTACTAGGATATTTATTGTAGTACTCTATGAGGACATGTGTTGTAGTACTCTACTAGGACATTTGTTGTAGTACTCTATGAGGACATGTGTTGTAGTAATTTCAATTACTCAGATACGGAAAACGTGAAGACATTAAAATCTCATCGGAGTACAAAACTAATTCCAACCACACAATAGAGCGAAAAACTAATGTCAACGACCTGGGAGTGATCATGTCAGAGGATCTCACCTTCAAGGACCATAACAAAATAGCAATTGCATCTGCTCGAAAAATGACAGGATGGATAATGAGAACCTTCAAAACCAGGGATGCCAAGCCCATGTTGACACTTTACAGATCGCTTGTTCTATCTAGGCTGGAATATTGCTGCACACTAACGGCACCTTTCAAGGCAGGTGAGATTGCTGACCTTGAAAATGTGCAGAGAACCTTCATAGCACGCATAAGTGTGATAAACCACCTCAACTACTGGGAACGCTTGAAGTTCCTAAACCTGTACTCTCTAGAACGCAGGCGGGAGAGATACATTATTATATACACATGGAAAATTCTAGAGGGCTTAGTACCAAACTTGCACACAAAAATCACTCCCTACGAAAGCAAAAGACTCGGCAGGCGATGTAACATCCCCCCAATGAAGAGCAGGGGTGCCACTAGCACGTTGAGGGACAACACAATAAGTGTCAGGGGCCCAAGATTGTTCAACTGCCTCCCAGCATACATCAGGATTACCAACAAACCCTGGCTGTCTTCAAGCAGGCACTGGACAGGCACCTAAAGTCGGTACCTGACCAGCCGGGCTGTGGTTCGTACGTTGGACTGCGTGCGGCCAGCAGTAACAGCCTGGTTGATCAGGCTCTGGTCCAACAGGAGGCCTGGTCATGGACCGGGCCGCGGGGGCGTTGACCCGTGGAATTCTCTCCAGGTAGACTCCAGGTACCAGGACATTTGTTGTAGTACTCTACTAGGACATTTGTTGTAAGTACTCTACTAGGACATTTGTTGTTGTACTCTACTAGGACATGTGTTGTAGTACTCTACTAGGACATGTGTTGTAGTACTCTACTAGGACATGTGTTGTAGTACTCTACTAGGACATGTGTTGTAGTACTCTAGTAGGACATGTGTTGTAGTACTCTACAATGACATGTGTTGTAGTACTCTACTAGGAAATGTGTTGTAGTACTCTACTAGGACATGTGTTGTAGTACTCTACAAGGACATATGTTGTGTACTTTACTAGGAATTTGTTGTAGTCTCTTGGC
>WNWK01032000.1:0-22250 GCA_009830355.1 Cherax destructor
TCGCTTCCCCAAAATATTCCCCCTGACCACTCTGTGACTGAAGGGAAAAACTTCCTAACATCCCTGTGATTCATCTGATTTCAACTTCCAACTGTGTCCCCTTGTTGCTGTTTTCCCCCTCTGGAACATTCTGTCCCCCGTCCACCTTGTCAATTCCTCTCAGTATTTTATATGTCTTTTTCATGTCCCCCCTTTTCTCTCCTGTCTTCCAATGTCTCAGGTCGATTTCCCTTAACCTCTCCTCGTAGGACATACAGATGTGTGTGTGTGTGTGTGTGTGTGTGTGTGTGTGTGTGGGGCGGGGGTGTGGGGGTGGGCGGGGTGTGTGGGCGTGTGTGTGTGGGCGTGTGTGGGGGCGTGTGTGTGGGGTGTGTGGTCTCAGGCTTCCCCACGGCGGGGGTTCCAACAAGTAAACAAGTGTCCCCTCTCCTCCCTTTAGACGTTACCCACGGGGTTTTTATAATTTTTTAAAAGAACTTACGTATATGATAACAAACAAATTGGAAATAAATTTCAACATTAAGTAACTAAACGAAAACAAAAAGGAAATTTGCAAAATTATGATAATTTGTGTTTCTAGAAAGTATAACGTTTCCTTTAATAAATGTCCTGAGCTGTACCTAAGTGTCTTTTCCCACATCTTGTCGGCATCACAATACCATTTTGTCAGAATAAGATGACTATCATTGTGAAGACAGAGGCTCAGCGAGATCACCTCGGAGAAAGTGAAGGTTCTTGTCTTATATGATAGACTCACTGTAGAAGTATTGTAGGGGGTGAGAGGGAGCAGGTATGGAAGGTAGTGCGGATATAGGTAGGGATGGTGGTAGGAGGGAGGTGAGGGAGTGGGAGGTTGTGGAGGGATGAAGGGATGGGGGATGTTTGGGGTGACGGGTGCGGGTGATCGGTATCGTGTGTCTCGAAGAGATATTATCATGTGCCTGATGCCACGTTTCCGTTTCTCTTCCATTCACCTCAGGGGGGAGGAAGGGGTAGATGGAAGGAGGAGGATAACTGGAGACAAGGGGATGCTCTGTTGGGAGGAAGGGAGTCGTCTAGAGGTGGGGAGGTGAGGATGAGATGTTCTGTTGGTTGAGAACAGAGAACGAGGGAAGGAAGGGGGGGGGGTGATAGCTGCAGAGAAAGGGTCCTTCCCAGGGGAAGGAGGGGCATAACTCCCGTGGCCCTGTCAGGGACCGTGGCCTGTGAGGGACCGTGGCCTGTGAGGGACCGTGGCCTTGTGAGGACCGTGGCTGTGAGGACCCTGCTGCAGGGCTATGACCTCAACAATCAAACCCAGGTAGACTCCAATCTCCACTATCCATTCCATCGCCTTAATTTGCTTCTAATGTGTAGATTTGGACTAGACCCTTCCTGCGTTTACCTGTGCTAGATCAACCAGTCTGTGATGGCTATGTAGGTCAGTGGACTACCAGTAGCAACTGCCTGGTAGGTAAGACACATAGGCAACATTTAGGCATCTTTATTTCGAAACGTTTCGCCTAAAAGTAGGCTTCTTCAGTCGAGTACAGAAAGTACGCAGGAGCAGTAGAGATGTGAAGCGATGTAATCAGTTCATCACCGTTGATTTGAGGTTGTAGTCCCTCAGCCTGGAGAAGGTTCTGTTCCATAGTCTGAAACAATGTGAAGATCAAGTGACGGTATGGAGACTAATATACTGTCGGCAGGAGAGGTGCAGAGCAGTAGAAGACAGATCTAACCATTCTCACTTGAAAAAGTTGTCCAAGGTGTTTTCTTTTCTGTACCAAAATATCATTGTGTTGCAGCGTCTGTACTCGACTGAAGAAGCCTACTGTATGGCGAAAAATTTCAGAATAAAGTTGCCTAACTTTTGCCTATGTGTCTTACCTACCAACCTGTCGGTATTGTATACCATTTTGATATTCAGCAACAGCCTGGTTGGCCAGGCAAGCACCAACGAGCCTGGCCCCAAGGCCGGCCTCTCCGAGCAGAAAACCTCTCGGAACTCATCAGAGGAAATCAAAGACAAAGTTACCTTAGTTGATTCCGTGGGTCACCGCCCCTGCAGCCCTGGTCGCATTCACACTTGGTCTGGATGACAGTGAAATGGTACAGTGTCAGTGTGTCAAGGAGAGGAAACGGACGAGTGTTGATTCTAATCCTCCCCTCACACAACCTGGTTGTCTCTTAAATTGTGCACGAGTCTTTGGCATAAACAAGCTCATTCCTCATTGCAAATGGAGTTGCCAGGCAACCTGGTTGAGAGCCTGATGAAGAGGATTATAACATTTTCCCATTCAGGAAAACCCGGCTTCATTTTTTTATATCAAACACGGCTGGAACAAGTGTAGATACGAGAGAAGTGTAGAGTGAAATATGACAGGAAGTGTAGTGATGGACGACATGACAGAAGTGTTGAATAAAGGTAGGATGCAGATGCAGCAAAAATTTTGAAGCCAACCACCGACCGCTAGCAGCAACAGCCTTATTGACCAGGCAAGCGCCAAACAAGCCTGGCCCAAGGCCGGGCTGCAGGAGTGGGAAAACTCTCGAAACCCATCAATAAACAAGTGACAGTGACTACACGGCAAAAAGTGATGCAATAAATAAGAAAAGTGATGAGCATGACGGGACCAGGACTCTTCAACGTCCTCAGGTCAGGCATAAGACAAATTATCAAAACATAAATCTCTACATTTTAAAAAAATACGGTGTAGTTGTGAGTTGAACCTGCCTAGCATGGGCCAACACGCCAGCTCCTCTTTCCTTAAGGTCTTGTAGCTTTGCATCAGAGTGCGTGCAGCGAGTCCCCAAAGCCTCACTGATCAGGCTGTCATCAGGTCTCATGACCTGCTCACCACCCAGCTCACTGGACTACCTTGCAACTCTCCTCTCAGCTATTTTGGAGAGGAATGACCAGGTGGGTTCACTTGGGGTTTTGATGCAAGCCCCAGCTGGGGCACGCTGTGCATTAACTTGTGCGTGGGCAATCAGAGTTTATATCAGTGTCATTATGGTATATATACACCCAGAGCTTGCGTAAGTTAAGCATGAAACACTATTAATGGCAAGCTCAGCCGCCGCGACTCCCCTCTAGATGTTTGTGTTTATGTATATACGTATATAACATTCCCCTTTGGTTGTTGGTCAGTGTTAAGTTTTAGTATTTCGAGACTGTCTGACAATTTAGTTAACACGTGTAGTGTAGACGTTGATAAAATTGTCATTAGAGAAATGCTTCAGAGCTTTGAGAGAGAGAGAGAGAGTCTTGTGAATGAACTAGCTCTCCATTAGCTTGCCTCTGAAATTTCCCGAACGACTCACATTTCTCTTTACTACGCTTCCCGCAACACTACCACTTCAAGAACACTTTGAGATGCATTCCATGCTTTGAGGAAAGCGTTCTGCGAGCACTGGGAGGCGCATGAAGACAAATCCCAAGAGCGAATAGAGGAAAATTGTGGATACAAGTAGTGAGAGTTGGCAGTGTTGGAACATACGGCAGGAATTCCGTTCAGGGGGGGCGTCCCGACGTGTGTGGCTCCGACCTCTGACTCATGCAGCTGCTGCTCTAGCCCCGCCATTCAGCTTTTTTGTGTGTGTGTGTGTGTGCGAGCCTCAGCGTTTTTGTAGTCACCTTCTCGGCTGACTGGGCGTAAGACTGACGGTTCAGCGGAAAGAATCTTTAGTGGAAGTGAGATGATTGGAAGTGGTGCGGTGAGGGGTAGACGCGAGCGAAAACCCGACCTTGTTCTCCTCTACGCTGCTCCACAAATCCTTCTTTCCTTTCCTTCACTTTCTTTCATTAAAAAAAAAAAACACTTCTGCGGGGGCTCCACAAATCCCCCCTTTCCTTCCCTTCACTTTGTTTAATCAGAAACACTTGGCCGCTACTACATGTCTGCACTTACCAGCACTCGACATACACTTAACCTCTGGATAATCTTCTCTAATAACTATCATTGTTTGCTAGAAGCAATGTAGATTAAAGTTTAAAGCCTATATACACTCAGTTACGCCCCCAAATCATTTTTGCAAACTTTTATTTTTGTTTAAAACCCCCGGGGTTTTGGGGCCCCCCAAAAATTTTTTTTTAAAAAAACCCGGGGAATTTTTTTTGGGGAATTTTAAAAAAAGGGGGAAAAAATTTAAAAAACATTAAAAAAGGGTTCAGCCCCCCCCCCTTTTTTTTTTTTTAAAAAAAAAAAAAAACCCCTTTTTTCCCCCCAAAAAAAATTTTTTAAAACCCAAAAAAGAAACCCAAAAAAAAGGGGAAAAAAGGTTTTTTTAAAAAAAAGGGGGGGAAAAAAATTTTTTTTTTTTTTTTGGGAAACCCCCCTTTTTTAAAAACCCCCCCCCCCTTTTTGGGAAAAAAATTTCCCTTTTAAAAACCCCCAACCTAAAAAAAAAAAAAGGGAAAAAAAAATTTTAAAAAAAGGGGGGGAAAAAAAAAAAGGGTTTGGGGGGGGGGGCCCCCCCCCGGGGGGGTTTTGCCCAAAAATTTTCCCCCCCCAAAAGCTTTTTTTTTTTTGGGGTTTCCCCCCCGGGGGAAATTTTTTTTTGGGGGGGAAAAAGACCCCCCGGGGGGGGGAATTTGGGGGGGTTTTTTTTTAAAAAAAAAAAAGGGGGTTTAAAAAAAAATTTCCCCCGGGGGGGCCCCCAAAAACCCCCCCCCCCTTTTTTTCAAAAAAAAAAAATTTAAAAACCCCCCAAAACCCCCCCTTTTTTCCCCCCTTTTTTTTTAAAAAAAAAAAAAAAGGGGGGGCCACAAAAAAAGGGGAAAAAAAATTTTTAAAAAAAAAGGGGAAAGGGTTTTTTAAAAAAAAGGGGGGAAAAAAAAACCCCCCCCCAAAAAAAAAAAAAAATTTTTTTTTTTAAAAAAAAAAAAACCCCCCCGGGAAAATTTTGGTTTTTTTTTAAAAAAAAAAAAAAATTTTTTCCCCAAAAAAAATTTTTTTTTGGGGCCTTTAAAACAAAAAAAAAGGGGGGGAAAAAAATTTTTTTTTTTTTTTTGGGGGGGGGGAAAAAAAGGGGGGGAAAATTTGGGGGGGTTTTTTCCCTTTGGGGTTTTAAAAAATTTTTTTTTTTAACTGTTTTGGGGGGGGGAAAAAAAAAAATTTTTCCTTTTTTTTTTCCCGGTTTTTTAAAAAAAATTTTTTTTGGGGGGGGGGGGGGGGTTTTTTTGGGAGGGGGGGGTTCCCCCCCCGGGGGGTTTTTTCCCGGGGGTTTTTAAAAAAAAAAATTTTTTTTCCCCCCCGGGGGGAAAAATTGGGTTTGGGGGGGGGGGGGTTCCCCCCGGGGAAAAAAAAAAAAAGGGGGGGGGGGCCCCCCCCAAAAGGGCCTTTCCCCCCCCGGGGGGTTTCCCGGGGGGAAAAATTGGGGGGAAAAAAAATTTTAAATTTAAAAGGTTTTCCCAAAAAATTTTTTTAAAAAGGGGAACAGACTGGACCTGGAAGAGCGTAGTGACTTACCACTAAAACTCACCGTCCCCCAACCAAATATCAGTGTCCTTGTTGACGTTCATTATTGATATTAACAGTTTCAGTAATAAAGGGTATGTTAAATTTATATTTTTCATAATTTAATATTTTTTTTTTTAATTTAAACTCCCGGTCCACTATGACATGGTCTTGCATGCCCTAAAAGGACAAGCATGTTTGATCATGGTGTAATAACGCACAAAATGCGTGCTAATGGAGTACCTGGGAAAAAAGTGGGCAGATGGATCTTTAACTTTGTAATAGAACACAGAATAATAGTAAGCAGAGTTAAGTCAGGGCTGCCAAATGAAAAGTTCTGTTCCACAGGGTAAGGAAAACACGTGCGACCCCAAGACTGTTTTGCCTCCCACCACAAAAAGGGGAAATTACCAACAGCCCCCCTGGCTACCTTCAAGGGAAAATGGACGATCCTAGTCAGTACTTGATCACCCGGGCGGGTTTCGTAGTTGGACCATGCGACCAGCAGTAACGCATGGTTGATCGGGCCCGGTCCAGGGAAAGGGGGTGGTAAGGACCAGGCCCGGGGGCTTTGACCCCGGAACACCCTCAGGTGTCTTTCAGAGAATCATCTCTCAGATAAATAATCTATTAGATGAATTGTCATACGTCTGGCACCGGGGATAGTGGGCTCCCCCCATACAGGGATACCAACCTGTTTTTTTTCTCCCCTTTTGTCCCGCCTTGAGGCTGCGTTCCCCCCCCCCCCTCACCGCCTCCCATCAGGGTAATGAAGTCGTGGCCCCGGTAGTAGCAATAATGTGAGGTTGGTGGTCTGTGAGTGGTGGCGGGGAGGGGGGGGGGTTGGGGTTGGGGGGGGGGTGCTGACCCGGTCTGAAAGTTAGTAAAGGTCGTCCACCTTCCTTCATCTCATCCCCCCACCCATTGACCCAAATATCCCTCTCCATCTATCCATCTCCTTCACCCCCTCTTACCTCCCCTTCACCCCCCCCTAACCCCCCTTCCCCCCCTCCTACCTCCCCTTCATCCCCTCGTCTCGAGCATCACACAGCAGTCCGACCCTCCATTGATCCCCCCTCCTACGTCCATCCAACAGTCTGGTCGCCAGACCAGCACCAGGTGCCCTGGTCGGGGCCCGGGCCGCTGGGGCGGTGTAAGTAACCAAGTTTATTCAGGTATAGGTACACATAAATACAGTTACATAAATGGTCAAATAGCAGTGTGTAGATTACCCAGGATAACCCAAGAAAGTCAAAGTGACTTATTACCGGCGACCTGAAGCGACTCCCCAAATAACCTCCAGCAGTGGAATACAACACCTTGCAACTCGACGAGTTCCCAGAGTTTTTCTCCCCGAGCCCGGCCTTGGGGCCAGGCTCGTCTGATGCCTTGAACCAGGCTGTTACTGCTGGTGGCCCTTGTCCACATAAAACAGCCTGGTTAATCTGGCACCCAAGATATTTATTTGTCCAGTTTCCTCTCCGAATAGAGAGTCAGAAAGGGGCTTCTGTTAAATTCAAGCCTAATATGACCGAAACCAGACAGAACAAGGTGGTAACTATACGGGGGTCCTGCTGAAAGGGTCATGCCTAGTCGGAACTCATCAGAGGTATATCAAAGGTATTTTATACGCCCCAAAAATTCTCCCACTCTACTGTGTGACTTAGCCTGGGTGTTAAGTGAATCTTGATACATGAATAAGATGTTTTCTGGCAGTGTTAGACTCATGTGTGATAGGTGAATAAGGTGACCTTGCTAGCAGTGTTAGACTCATGGGGATAGATGAATAAGGTGACCTTTTTTGGGGCCTTCCAGCAGCAACAGCCTGGTTGACCAGGCAATCCCCAAACCCCAGCCTGACCCCTTGGGGGCTCCGAGAGTAAAGAGACTCTCGAAACTTTTTAAAAAAGTTTTCAAAGGTACCAAGAATCTACCAGGAGTCTACGTGGAGTCGTTTTCGGGGGGTTAACGCCCCCCACGGCTAGCCCCCAGACCAAGCAAAAAGTAAGTTTATTCAGGTTACACAAATCCCATTTACATATGTTATCATACATAGCAGCATATTTTAGAGAACCTAGGGTAACCCCAAAAAGTCAGACAGAGTGACTTATTTCCATTGGGGTCCTTTAGTACCTTAATATTATACATTGTAGGATATATATGTTATTATATTATAAAGGATGTATACTAGGGAAAAAGGTAAAAAAAATTATTTACATGTACATGTATTTTAGCTAAAAAAAAAAAATCATTCTCCTTTCTGTCGCTACATTCCCTTGGGGGACCTTTTTGGGTTTTCTTCTTGAACTGGCTCATGCTGTGACTGGCTTTGACATGTACCCGGCAGTCTGTTCCATTCCTTTATTGCCGTACAATAAAAGGTGTTTGAAGCCTGGCCACTGACTGTGGGTACTACAAAGTTGTGCTCTCTCCCCCCAGTACTATGACTGCTTTGGGTTTCCCCGCCTTGACAAAAAATTTGGGAGCAAGATATTCTGGACACCGGGGCAATTTTATAAACTTGATTTAACTTAAGTTGTTTTCTCTGTCTTCAGTCTTCAGCATATCCAATTGTTGTAATTCATCCTGGCCTACATGTGCTCTTTGGGCCCAGGTCCAAAAAGGGTGAATCTTACCCATTTTGTTCTGGGTGATTTGCAAAATTTTTCTTTAATTTTTTTTTCAAAGGGAAGATGATTGCTGTTGCTGCTTCTGTTGTTGTTGCTGCTACTGCTCTGCTCTACTGCTCTGCGCCTGCTGCATCGCCTGCGCTGCCCCCTTTTCTGTTGTTGTTGCGCTCGCTCACTCGCTCCCCCGCTGTTCCCCTTGCTCCCCCCTTTGCTGCCCCCCGCTCTCTACTACTACCCCGCCGCGCGCTGCTACTACCTCCTTACCCGCGCGCCCCCCGCTGCCACCCTGCCGCGCACACACTCTCTGCTGCGCGCGCGCGCCCCCGCACGGGCGCTGCCCCCGCGCGCCAGCCGCTCTCCCCAAACGTGCGCCGTTGCTCCCGCACGCGGGCGCCCCTCCCCGTTGCTGCTGTGCCCCACAGGGCTGCGCTGCTGCGCACCCCGCGCGGCCCGGGGGGCCGCCCCCTTTCCCGCCCCGCGCCCCGCTGCGCTGCTCCCCAACCCACAACCGCCCCGCAACCCGGTCCTCCCCCTGTTCTCCTGCGTTATTCCCGACTTAGACAACAAAAATCTGGACAGATATCTTAGATGGGCGGGGCAACACAGAAAAAGTAACTTTTTTTCCCGATAACCTTCTAAGTTGTGCCATATGGAATCCGGGTTGCCCCCTAAAACCTCCCTTTTGATATCCCTTTTTGGAAGGTTTCGAGAGTATTACTCCCCGGGGCCCGGCCATGGGGGGGGGCTCGTCTGGTGTTTGCCTGGTCAACCAGGCTGTTGCTGCTGGGGGCCCCGATGCCCCACATATCCATCACAGCCTGGTTGATCTGGAAACCGGGGTGAAGATTTTGCCCATTTTCCCCTCTTGAAGGCTTCTACACTGGTTCCAGCCGTGTTTCGGATTTTCCTCTGGAAAAGATGTTGAATAGTCTGGGACCCCGGATGTTAATACAGTGCCCCGATTGTCCCCACCCACCCTGCTCCTCACTGGGTTTATTTTTTACACTTTCTCCCAAACTCTCACTCCAGGGATGTTGTTATGGCAGTGTGCAGATTTGGGGGCCGGCCCTCTACTTTCCATGTATATATTATCATTTTCTCTCTCTCCTCCGCTCCAATGAGTACATGTTCAAGGCTTTAAGGCGTTCCCAATAATTTTGATGTTTCAATGGCTCAATGTGAGCCGTAAACGATCTCTGGATTTGTTCCAGCTCTGCTATTTCTCCTCCCCTGAAGGGGGCCGTCAACGGCGTATTCTAAGTGAGGAGCACTAGCGATTTGAATAGTGTCACCATCGGCATTATTTCCCTTGTTTTGAAAGTTCTAAAACCCCCCCCGTCATCTTCCTGGCTGTTGTGATCTTTGTCTTTTTATGGTCTTTAAACGACAGATCAGCAGACATAATTATTCCCAAGTCCTTTACGTGTTCCTTTCGTTCTATGTGGTGACCTCTTGCTTTTTGTTATAGTTTTCCCTTTTTGAGTTCTTCATTTTTCCATACCTAAGCAGCTGAAACTTATCACCATTGAACGTCATTTTTTCTCCACTGCCCATTGGAAGACCTTTTTTGTCCTCCTGAAATTTTTCAGTGTCTTCTACCGTAGTGACTTTCATGTTTTTTAGTGTCATCTGAAATGATGATAAAAAATTTTGGGGGTGTTTTTATCTATGTCTGCTATGAGGATGAGAAACAGCAAGGGGGGGCAGTGCCGGGACTGATTTTTGCCCCGCTGATGTGGATTTTGCCCGTTCACTACTACTTTTTTTGTTTTTTGTGTTGGGGAATAAAAAAACCATCCCCCCCCTTCCCTAATGCCTATGGCCCTCTTTTGTGCGCATCCCCCCTGATCGCATTTGCAAACGCCTTTGCAAAATCTTTAAATCACATCTGCTTTTTGGGGCGTCCCCCCAAGCCTCCGAAAACTTCCAGGTCTTGGTATATCCCATGTACTCTTGATAACTTTCCTTGAGAGTTAGTTCCCAGGTCTTGGATATCCCATGTCCCTTTTAAACCTTTCCCTTTGAGAGTCTATTTCCCCAGGTCTTGGTATATCCACATGTACCTTGATAGCCCCTTGGGACCCGTTCCCCGGTCTTGGTATACCCAAAGTACTCTTGATAACCTTCCTTGACAGTCTATTTCCCCCGGTTTTATATCCACATGTACTTTGAAAACCTTTTTTGGGGCCTAGTTCCCAGGTCTTGGTATACCAATGTCCCCTTTATAACCTTCCTTGAGAGCCTTGTTCCAAGGTCTTGGTATTCACAGTTACTTGTATTTACGCCCAAAAAGGTTTGGGGGACTCATTTACGTATTTCGGGGAAATTTGTTTCAACGTTTATGGGCTTTTATGTATGTGTATGTATGTTAATGTGTACATCGTACAAGCATACATAACATTCCAATAATACAGAACCTGGCTACTACAACATCATTCAGTGCTAATCGATCTTCATGTTATCACTGTGAGTTACAGATCTATTCAGGCTGTAACCCATTCCTACGACATTCATTCATATTTACTACTCTCCACTTCACAAAGGTGGCAGTGAAACAATTGCAAAATCTAAACCAAACTTCCATATTGTAAAAAATTTTGAACGGGTCTAAGAAGAAAAATTGTCAGTCCATGGAATCAAGACAAGACAAAAGGGTTTGGAAGACCCTTTGTGGGGTGAGCGGGGAAAGGGGGAGGCGAAGAACACGCTGGAGAAGTGCCACAGTCGTAGAGAAAGTGCCGGGCTTAACCCAGAGCTGGCTTTTTTGGGACGGACTGGAGAAACAGGAGGAGCGGCTGTGTTGAAAGGGCTTGTGGTGTTGGGGGCTTAATGGAGAAGCTGGCAGCAGGGCTAGGTCGCAGGAAGGGCAGGCAGGTAGGAACATCAGAGGGCAGCTCATTGGTGTTATTGACCGATTAAGGAGGCAGGTTTGTAGTGGAGCCATTTTCAATTTTTTTGAAGCTGTCCTGAAAGGGGTATAGTTTAGTGTGTTTCCAAAGGTGAAATGTAGAGGCTTGATGAATTCCAGAACTTGGGTAGGTGTGAAGTGAAGAGGTGACTCGCAAGCAAATTTGACAGCTCCAACACCGAGGCCTTTTTAGAGCTCAGTGCAGGTCATGATGTCAGCGTTAGGTGGAGAAGTGTGAAAGGAAGGTTTTCCCATGAGGGGGATGGAATCATCAACAACTTCGGGAGTGGATTCAAGGGTGAGTTCAGTGGTGCTGACGGTGACGGTGGGACGACGGGGAAAAGTGGAGAGGCGTATTGTTAGTGTATCAACAGGTTGGGAACGTGGGGGGCGGTGAAAGTGGTTGTTGAAGATTCAGGAACATTTGCTTGGGCAGGAGGAGACAGGTTCACGACGTTGGGAAGGATCTTTAGGATGTTGGGTGAAGGTGTGGAGTCTGGGAATAGTTGTTTTTTTGGTGTTGAAAGTGCCGGGGTTTGTGCATTTTCAAGGGGGGTATACACCATGCAGTGCACCCAAGGGAAACCGTCAGGAAGTGGAGAGACGGGGGTTTATGGGCGAAGGTGTCTGTAGAGTGGTGTGTAGTATCTTAGTGGTGTCGGCTTGTGTTTGGTTTTTACAGCGTATGTCGGGCAATTAGGTGTTCTTCAGATCTTTAGTTTTCTTGGATAGGATTTCTTTCCTGGTGGGCACTTACATGCAAGGGTATGATGATTACCCTTGCAGTTAAGCTGTTGGAGCCGTAGTGATGTTGCAGGATCTGAATTCGTGTCCATCGTTCCCACTTTTACAACAGAATTTCTTATCCTTGATTGGGCAGTCCTTGGTGGTGTGATTATAGGAGTAACAAGCCCAGCAGTGGGAGACTGTGTGAAGCGTTCGGGGTTCTATATGGTTTGGGTGGATGTGATAATATGAGATGTCAGTCCTCAAAACGGAAGCTTGGGCAGCCATGGGATGTCTGAGAAAGTGATCTTTATCATTGATGAGGCGTTAGGGATCTTGGTGATGTTGCCCTACCGAGGCCCAAGTGTTTTTTCCTCGATAGACGTCTTAAAGCTTCAAGGAGAGACGTGACGATCTTTCCCTTTTTTTAAAAAAGGGGGGGAAAACGTTTCGCCTTCAAGAATGGAGGGGGGAATATGGGTTGTCGTGACTAAAGGGAGTCGCCCCATGAGTTTTGATGCTTCAGCGTCGTCAGTGGGGGGCAAAAAAGGGAAATCCTTCAGCGGGGTGGATTGCCGAAAATTTTAAACCCCGCAATCAGGTCCTTATTGGAGCAAAGCCAGCTTGGTGGAGTCATTAATTACCCATTTCGGCGATTTTCCCCGATACGACAGCATTGTGAGGAGGGGGGGGTGGCGCTTGTAGGAATAAATTCCCCCCCCCAGTGGGGAAAAAAGGGTTTTTAAAAATAGAGCGACTGTCTCTTTTTTTGACATGGAATCACAACAGTTTCCCCAACCCCGGGGCAGCATGGGTTTGTGCGGTCACTCCTCCCTTTTTCACAACTGCTAGATCAAGATGTTGTCCTGGATGCTCCGGAAGACAAGGTAAATGCTGATGTATGTACATTTTTTTTTACAAAAATCTTCGACGGGTGCGACCATGGTGTGACAGCGAAATAATGCGTTCAAAAGGAATAACTGGAAAGGTAGGCAGATGGTTTTTTAAAAAAAACGCCCCCAGAGAGTAAACAGTAAAGGGGGGGAGGCTGACAGGGTTCTGTTCCTCAAGGCACAGTACTCCCCCTTCTGTTTCTCATTTTTTTTATCCGAAAATTGACAATAACATTCTTTACTAATGACCCAGTCTCAAAAAGGTATGGCGTCCGTCGAAAGACGGGAATCTTCAGGCGGATATAAATAAAGTTTTCCAGAGAACCTCAGAAAACCCAATATGATGTTTAACGAGGACAAGTTTCAGTTGGCCCCCCGGGAAAAAGTTTGGAAAAATAAAGACTTTAACGGAGTACAGGACAAGTTCAAATTATTCCATAGAGCGATGTTCCATGTGCGATTTTTAAAAAAGGTAACGATGTCTGATGTCACATTTAAAGATCACAACACTTTGCCATTCCCCCCCGGGGAAAAAGGGTCTAGATAACTAGAACTTTCTGGGGGGGCCTGAGCCAGTAAAAATTCTCTTCAAGTCACTTGTTCTCTCAGGCGGGTATACTGGTGTATGCTGACGGTCCCCCCTTCATGGCGGCCAGACTGCTGAGCGGGAAAACCTCAGGGGTTTTTTTCCCTGCTTGTATACAGTCGGGAAAAAGCTTTACTGGGAGCATTGGCCTCTTCAACTGTATTCCGGGAAGGGAGGTGAAAAGATTACAAAAATTACCCCCTGGAAAATCCTGGGGGGGGGGGTTTCCCCAAACCTGAACACCGAAATCACTCCGAAAGACCCCAAAAAGAGACTTGACAGACATTGCAGAGAAGAAAAGCAGGGGGGGCGACAAGTACACTAAAAAAAACTCGGTGAGTGTCAGGGTCCCCGACTCTCCGTGCATAAGGGGATCCCCTTTTATATCCCTTTTTAAGAGTTTTTGAGAGTATCTCTTTTCCCCCCGGCCCCGGGCCCTGGGCCAGGCTCGTCGGTGCTTGCCTGGTCAACCCGGCTGTTGCTGCTGGGGCCCCCTGCCTAAATACCCCTCCCCCGGTTGATCTGGAACCTGGGGAATATATTTGCCCCGTTTCCTTTAAAGGGTTTTCAAGGGGTTTTCCCCGGTGTTTAAAAATCTTCTGGTAAGATGTTGAATAGTCTGGGCCCCCCGGATGTTAAACAGTGCTCCGTATTGTCCCCCCCGCCCCCCTGCTCCTCACTGGGTTTATTTTACACTTCCTCCCCCTATCCCCCACTCCACTAATGTCGGGTTGGGGGGTCTCGATTCTGCTGGGGGAAAAAAAATTTCTGCATTTTTTTTTTATTTAATTTGGGTTTGGGTGAAAAATCATACTTTCAGAAAATTTTACTCATTTCCTTTTATCGCCCTTATACAAACTTCTAATAATGGTCCAATTCTACAGGTAGTTCTTAGTTTGGGTTTTTCATGGGGGTAAAAAATATTTGGGTTTCTTGCAATATCCTGTGGCTCTTTTTCCCCCTTTTTACTTCTTCTTCAGGTATGACATTTAAGTTTTGCTCTAATTCCGTGATCCCCGGTTTAAAAGGGGGTCTCTCCTCTGTTGCAACATAACTGTGTTTTTGAATTCAGAAACCCCCTTTTCTTCTCCTGTACCATCTCCTACGCTCTCTCTTTTATATCTGATCTTCTTCGGGTTTCCTCAATGGTATTTTTTCTCCTTTTTCTTCTGTATTCAGCTTCTCTAGGCACTTTGGGGGGGATTTAGGGTGCTCATGTCTGATTTCCCCTGATATGTCCCGATAAACTCTTGGGTTTTTTTTTTTTCCCCGTCAATTCCCATGGTTTTTAAAAAAATTTAAAATTACTGAACTTTCCCCCTCTCTAACTTAGTGTCCGGGTTTCCAACCCCCGAGTTAATACTAGTTTGAACCCATGATGTTATGATCAAGTATATTGTTTCTGTAACTGTTATGTCTCTGATTAATTCCTCGTTGTTTGGAATATCCCAAAACCCCGGGTATTTTCATTTTTTAGTGGATCAATTATCTGTTGGTTTAGTGAGTACTTTTCACAAAGCCTCATTAGTTCCCCCCTATTTTGTTGAGCCCCCGGGGCTTCCAGGGGGTTTTTTCTGGTATAACATTATGGTGCCTCATCTTCCATTTTCAAAAGGGGGGTTAAAATCTTAAAAATTAAAAAAATTTTGGGGGGGGGTTCTCTAGCCTATCCAGATAGCTATCTATCTTCTTTAACTGCTCTGTGAATTCCTCCCAGTTGCTGATTGTGGTTTGTATTGGATAATTTTCTAATTCTTATTTTCCACTTTAATGCCAAAAGGTTTCTACTATATCATTCGTAGCGTTAAAAATTCTGTGCAAAAAAAGTATTTTTTTATAGAGTCCTACTCCTCCCGGGCCTATTAATTCTATCACATCTATACATGTTATAGTTTTTTATCTAATTTTCCCCCCCAAAAAACCCCCTTTTGTGTTTCGAAAAAGCTCAAACATGGCTTTTTGCTTCGATAGAGTCCACTAACATAACTCTTTTTCATTTTATTTGATTTCAGCCCCCGAATATTTGAAAAAAATGAAGAAAATTAATTTTTAGTTTGGTCTTTCTTTGTTTTGGGGGTTTGTCCCACTGGTGTTTGTCCTACCTGGTAGGGCCCCGGGTTGCCCCCCTGGTTTCCCCCGTACTGACTTTGATTGTTTATCGGCCTGATGAGCTGGTGCCTGTTTGTCTTGCCCCCCTGTTCTGCCCATCTGTCCCCTCTGTCCCCATTTCCACCTTTTTTCTCTTTTTTTTTGGGGGTTTTTTCTCCTTATATCAAAAAAAAAAAAATTTCTGTTTTTTTTATTTCCCTTTTCTTTCTCTGTATCCTTTTTTATTGGTGGTCTGGGGGGCTCATGTCATAACATTCTCTGGACTGTTTTTAAGCTTGAACATCACTGGATAAAATATCTGCACTTTTTTTTAAAAGACACTTTCCTTTCCTTAACATGTTACATTTTTTGGTGTTTTTTATTTTTTTCTCTGCCATAAAGGCACATCCCCTTTTTGCATAGAATCTGCATATTTTTTTGGGTCCCTTTTTTACTTTCTTTGTTTTTTCCCCAAAAAGATCTGCAGAATTTTCTTTTTTTTTTTTCTCTTTCCACTCCTTGGTTTTCCTCGTTATCGCGTTTTTTCCCCTTTTTGACAGGGGGCCCAAACCCTTTTCCCGGGGAAAGGACCCCCACTATATCTGTTTGAGGGTTGGGTTTGGTGGCGCCCCTTTTAACCCCCAAAAACCCCGGGTGTTCACTATGGCTGGGGGCTGGGTCGGGGGCAGTCCGGGGGGCGGGGGGGGTGAGTTAGCTAATGTTTTTGTCCCCCGTGTTTTTCCGTGGATGACTGTTTTTTTTTTGGGGCAATTGTTGTAGACTGGTCATTCTGTGTTTTAAACAAACATCTGACAGTCTTCGAGAGGAAAAAAGTTTCTCGTCACTGCCTTCCCTTTTTATATACCCTTTTAAGATTTTCCCAGAGTTTCTAGCCCCCATGGGCCAGGTGTCTGGTGCTGCCTGGTCAACCAGGCAAGCAGGCTGCGGGGGCCCCCTCCCCCAAATATCCACCACAGCCTGGTTGATCTGGCACCCGATGAAGATACTTGTCCAGTTTCCTCTTGAAAGGCCTACACTGGTTCCAGCCCTGTTTCGGGTATCTTCTGGTAAGATGTTGAATAGTCTGGGACCCCGGATGTTAATACAGTGCTCCCGTATTGCCCCCCCCCACCCCTGCTCCTCAATGGGGTTTTTTTTACCTTCCCCCCATATCTCTCACTCCAGTATGTTGTTATGGCAGTGTGCAGATTTGGGACCCGGCCCCCAAATACTTTCCAAGTATATATTATCATGTATCTCTCTCCCCGATCCCAAAAGTACATGTTCAAGACTTTAAGGGGTTTCCCCAAAAATTTTGATGTTTCAGTGGCTCAATGTGAGCCCAAACAAACTCTGGATTTGTTCCCGCTCTGATATTTCCCCTGCCCTGAAAGGGGCCGTCCCCGCACAGGAAACAGTTTCTAAGTGAGGGAGCACTAGCGATTTGAAGAGTGTCACCATCGGCATTATTTCCCTTGTTTTGAAAATTCTCAATCCCACCCCCCCCACAGCCAGGTGTGGTTCGCAATGGGCTGCATGCGGGCAGCAGTAACAGCCTGATTTTCGGGGCTTCCTTCCCCCAAGGGGGTTTTTGGGGCCGGATCACGGGGGCGTTGATCCCCGGGGAAAAGTTCTTCAGGTATCCTTCAGGTACTCAGGTATATTCTATATTTTCCAAGGTTAGGTTAGATTAGGTTTGGTTAGATTAGGTTGGGTTTGATTAGGTTAGATTAAATTAAGGGTTGGGGTTTTGGGGTTTTTTTAGGTTAGATTAGATTAGGTTTGGTTAGGTTTGGTTAGGTTAGATTAGGTTGGGTTGGAAATTTGGGGTTGGGTTAGATTAAAATTAGGTTAGTTGGAAAAAATTGGTTTTTAATTTTTGGTTTGAAATTTGGGGGTTTGGGTTAGGTTTGGGTTTTTGGGTTTTTAGTGTGGGGTGGGGACTTCATAAAAATTTTTTTTAATTTTTTCTCCAATTTTTTTTGGGATCTTAGTGGGCTTCTGTTGTGATAAAACTTATTCTGAGGAGAGGAAAGAGAGAGAAAAAGCAAGAGGGGAGGGAGGGGGGCGACAAAACCCAAAAAGTTAAGTTTTTGTCTCCTCCCCCCTCATAACTATCTGTCATCGTCCCAGGCGCCAACAACCTCATTAAGGCGCCAACGAGCTCGTTAAGGACGTGTTAATGTGTCACTGCTCGTGTGGAGTGCCAGGGATGAGGGGTGGGGGAGGGGGCCCCCTGTGGGTGCCAAAACCAGTGATAGGGGGTGGGGAGGGCGGAAGAGATGGAGGGAGGGGGGGAAGGGGGGGAGGGGGAGGAGGGGCACTTTGGACCAAAGGGTTTGTGAACTTAAAGAGTGCCAGTAGGATAGGGATAGTGACAGTAGGATAAGCATAGTGCCAGTGGGATAATCATAGTGCCAGTGGGATAGGGATAGTGCCAGTGAGATAGGGAGGACCAGTGAGACTGGGATGGGGGTGTTTTTCCCCCAGATAGACCAAGCCAGCAGCCAGGGTACTGGTCTGGGACCGGGACGCCGGGGCGCTGACCTCTTGAAGCGACTCCAGGTAACCTCCCGGGGGACCTCAGGTACTCTCCAGGTAACCTCCGGGTAACCTCAGGTAACCTGGATAACCTCCAGGTACTCTCCAGGTAACCTCCGGGTAAACCCCAGGTAACCCCCGGGGGCCTCCGGGTAACCTCCCCGGGGGGCCTCCCGGTACTCTAGGTAACCTCCGGATAACCTCCCCCTTTCTCTCTAGGTAACCTCCCGGGGAACCTCCCGGTACTCTCTAGGTAACCTCCGGTAACCTCCCGGTAACCTCCGGAACCTCCGGGTAACCTCCAGGTACTCTAGGTAACCTCCGGGTAACCTCCCGGTACTCTCTAGGTAACCTCCGGGTAACCTCCAGGTACTCTCTAGGTAACCTCCCCGGGGGGCCTCCAGGTACCCCTGGGGAACCTCCCGGGGAACCTCCGGGTAACCTCCCCCTACTCTCTAAAGGGAACCTCCGGGTAACCTCCCCCTACTCTCTAGGTAACCTCCGGGTAACCTCAGGTAACCTCCGGGGAACCTCCAGGTACTCCCAGGTAACCTCCGGGTAACCTCCAGGTACTCTCTAGGTAACCTCCGGGTAACCTCCAGGTACTCTCTAGGTAACCTCCGGGTAACCTCCAGGTACTCTCTAGGTAACCTCCGGGTAACCTCCGGGTAACCTCCAGGTACTCTCTAGGAACCTCCCGGGGAACCTCCCCCTACTCTCTAGGTAACCTCCCCGGGGGGCCTCAGGTACTTTTCCCCCGGGAACCTCCGGGTAAAAGGGCAGAACCTTACATCTGTGGTCATAGAACCTTATATCTGTGGTCATTTGAACCTTGCATCTGTGGTTCATAGAACCTTGCATCTGTGGTCATAGAACCTTGCATCTGTGGTTCATAGAACCTTGCATCTGTGGTCATAGAACCTTGCATCTGTGGTTCATAGAACCTTATATCTGTATACCTGGGGAAGGGGGTTTCCCGGGGTCCCAAACCCCCCCAGCCCGGTCTGTGAAAAGGCCTCATGTCGTCAATTACAAATGTGGTTCCCCTAGAACCTTACGTCTGTAGTATATAGAACCTTTATATCTGTGGTTTATAGAACCTTACATCTGCTGCTGTTTAACAGGAAAAGGGGGGTTTGGGTTTTAAAGGAGGGGGGGGGTTTTTTAAAAGGTGTAGGAAAGGGCATAAGAGGAAGTGGGGTGAGTTTAACAGAGAGTGGAGTGGGGAAAAAGAGGAAGTGGAGTGGGTTTAACAAAAGTGGAGTGGGAATAAGAGGAAGTGGGTGGGCAAAGAGGAAGTGGAGTGGGTTTAACAGGAGTGGAGTGGGAATAAGAGGAAGTGGAGTGGGTTTAACAAAAGTGGAGTGGATTCAAAAACAGCAACCGGAAACTGTACGTTGAAGGCGATGGGTAAAGGGGGATGGTGGGGTAGTGGTAGTGGTGGTAGGGGTTGTGGTATGGGAGAGTGGGTGGGGTAGGGTAAGGAGAATGGGAGGGAGCTAGGTTGGGGGGTTTGGGGGTTTGGGAGTGGGGGAGGGGTGGTGGTAGGGGGGATAGGGTAAGGGGTGGTGGTAGGGAATGGGGGAGGGGTGGTGGTGGGGGGGATAGGGAAAAGGGGGGTGGTAGGGGGAAAAGGGTAGGGGTGGTGGTAGAGGAGATAGGGTGGGGGGGGGGTGGTAGGGAGATAGGGTGGGGGGGGGTGGTAGAGGAGATGGGGAGGGGTGGTGGTAGGGGAGATAGGGTAGGGTGGTGGTAGGGGAGATAGGGTAGGGGTGGTGGTGGGGGGGATAGGGTAGGGGTGGTGGTAGGAGAAATAGGGTAGGGGTGGTAGTAAGGGAGATAGGGGAGGGGTGGTGGTGGGGGGGGGTAGGGGAAAAAAGGGGTGGGGGTGGTGGTAGGGGGATAGGTTTGGGGGGGGTAGAAGAGATAAGGTAGGGGTGGTTGTAGGGGAGATGAGATATTTATAACTATGATAACATGATAACCGTCCTTCAGGGGGGGGAATCAGGACAGTGACGAAGATGTCTAGGAACGGTGTATGTCTAAGGAAAAGGTATGTCTAGGAACGGTGTATGTCTAGGAACGGG
This sequence comes from Cherax destructor, assembly GCA_009830355.1. Classification (NCBI taxonomy): domain Eukaryota; kingdom Metazoa; phylum Arthropoda; class Malacostraca; order Decapoda; family Parastacidae; genus Cherax; species Cherax destructor. Next base: position 19,901 of record WNWK01032000.1, read on the forward strand.
GTATGTCTAGGAACGGTGTTTTGTCTAGGAACGGGGTATGTCTAGGAACGGGGTATGTCTAGGAACGTTTTTAAATTTTTTGGGGAAAGGTGTATGTCCCAGGGAAAGTTGTATGTCTAGGAACGGTTGTATGTCTAGGACGAGCCTTTGGGCCCATGGCCGGGCTCAGGGGTGTATGTCTAAGAATGAGGTATGTATAAAAAAGTGGTGTCTAAGAATATGTCAAAAGGTGCATTTCTAAGAAGAGTATATGTCTAAGAATAGTATATGTCAAAAAATGTATTTCTAAGAAAAATGTATGTCTAAGAATGAAGCGGAGCCAGAGAAGCGGAAGAGGCCTGAGGGGTCAGTGTGAGGTTCCTTGACACCTAAAAAGGGACTGTGCCCCCCACCTTGCTCAGTCAGCAGTCACTGATGACTGCTTGTGTTTACACTCGTGTGATGACGCCTTGTCACTGAGGTGACGAGCACACAAGTGTAGCTGGGAGTGAGGGCTTCAACACATCAGTCATGTCTAGCGTGCTGTGTAGTTATGTCTAGTCACACATGTTTAGGGGGTGACGACACAAAGAGTTGTGAATGGGGGGCGGGGGTCTAAACGGCAGTCATATCTAGTAGCCACAACTAACTCTGGTTCATTCGAAATGGTGAAACCCTATTTTTTAATACTGTTTGTGTATTGGGGCCACAAATTCCTAGCAAAAAACTGGGTAGACGGTGCAACATACCCTTCATGAAAGGCAGGGGCCAGCAAAACAGCCTGGTTGATCAGGTCCAATCCACCGGGAGGCCTGGTAAAGGGGCTGAACCTGGGGGGCTTTCCCCCCCCGAAACCCCCCTCCAGGTGGACTCGTAGGGAAGTGAGGAAGGTCGCTCGTTGAAGGCCCGACATATTTAAAAACCCCCAGCTTCACATTATGTCTACCTCAGCCAATCCCTTAAAAGACTGTCGAGGATGGAAAAGGGGCTAATGTTGATGGCCAGAAAAGTAGAGGATTCAGCCCAGTGTTGGAAGAGTGCAGTGCTGCTGACCCTCGGAGAACGTAAACAATCTTGGCGCTTTAAACTATTTACTCGTAGAACTTGAACGTCCAGAATGTGAAATGTAGTTTGGGATTCACGGTAAAAAGAAATTTGAAGCCAGGACAGCAGTGCCTGTGTGTTTTATTGGTTAAAGCAATTTTTGTTTTAGTGATTGAAACAATTCGTGTTTTATGGATTTCTGAGATTTGGATTTCACAATGGAACAAGTTGTGTAAAGACGTCATTTGTTTGGGGTTAACACGGCTCTGTGTTGGAGTTTCCACGTCTTGCAGCTGTCCTTGTCTTGTCTCTGGGTCTGTGCTTTGCCCCTGGGTCTGTATCTTATCACCGGGGCTGTGTCTTGCCCCCCCCGGCTCTGTGTTCTGGTGGCCGAGGGTACGGTAGGTGGTGCTGCCATTTGTGTAATGTCATCTTCGCGCGAGTGTCCCGGTTCGATTCCAGGCGAGGTAGAAACATTGGGCGTGTTTTCTTACACCGGTTGTCTATGTTCCCCAACAGTAAAATGGATACCTGGGAGTTAGTCGACTGGTGTGGGTCCCTCCTGTGACAAAACTGACCCCAATTTGCCCGAAATGCTCAGCAAACAAGCGGCTTTCATAAAAAGGATATTCCGGGGGGGAACGCCCCCCTTTTATATCCTTTTTATATCCTTTGAAGAGTTTCAGAGATCTACTCTCTGGCCGGGGCCCTGGGCCCAGGCTCGTCTGGTGCTTGCCTGGTCAACCCCGGCTGTTGCTGCTGGAGGGGCCCCCCGCCCACATATCCATCACAGCCTGGTTGATCCCGGCACCTGGGGGAAGATATTTGTCCAGTTTCCTCCCTTTAAGGCTTCTACACTGGTTCCAGCCGTGTTTCGGATATCTTCTGGTAAGATGTTGAATAGTCTGGGACCCCGGATGTTAATACAGTGCTCCCGTTTGTCCCCACCGCACCCCCGCTCCTCACTGGATTTATTTTACACTTTCTCCCATAAACTCTCCCCCAGTATGTTGTTATGGCAGTGTGCAGATTTGGGACCAGGCCCCCCAAGTACTTTCCATGTATATATTATCATGTATCTCTCTCTCCTCCGCTCCAATGAGTACATGTTCAAGACTTGAAGGGGTTCCCAATAATTTAGATGTTTCAATGGCTCAATGTGAGCCGTAAACGTCTCTGGATTTGTTCCAAACTGCTATTTCTCCTGCCCTGAACGGGGCCGTCGGGACTGAGCAGTATTCTAAGTGAAAGGGGGGACTAAACGATTTGAATAGTTCACCCTCGCATTATTCCCCCTTTTTTTTAAAGTTCTCCCCAAAACCCACCC
>WNWK01032001.1:0-22249 GCA_009830355.1 Cherax destructor
AATAGTTCGAGTTTGGAGCTGTACGTAAACCGGGGTCCACTGTATATGTATAGGGTTCGCTACTATCTGCAGTTTCGGGTATCCACGGTAGGACTTGGAATGTATCCCCCATGGATACGGAGGGACTACTGTGTGTGTGTGTGTATATACAGCCTCTTCTCACTTACCGATGTACAGTGGACCCCCGAGTTACGATCATAATTCATTCCAGAAGGCTGCTCAAGTGCCATTACCGAACGAATTTTCTCCCTTAAGAAATAATGTCAAGTAAGTTAATCCATTTCAGATCCCCAAAAATACACTTACAAAAGCACTTACAATATTACACTTATGTATATAATTGTACGATTTCCGAGGCGAACGTTACTCGGGGGTCCACTGTACTCTTTTACCGACAACTCGGAGTTATGACGGGCTCTCAGACGAGACAGTATTTTTATGCCATACAAGAACTTGGGTCACGGAAACAGGCAGTGCAGTGTCTCAGTGTCAAGCATCTCAATCTTCTGCTTACAGCCACTCAGTACAATAGCTTTTAAAGTCTCCAAGACAACATAGTTGTACAAATTTGTACTTGATTGTGCACCCCATAGTACAAGATAGAAGTGCAGCAGCACTTGGAAGAGGAAAATGGAAGAAGTACAATAGAAGTTCATTGTAAAGGGGTTAGTGATGGGTCTCACTATCATTCAATCTCCAAGACTACATATTTCGTCTATAAATTTGTACTTGATTGTTCACCCCATAGTACAAGATAGAAGTGTAGCAGCACTTGGAAGAGGAAAGAGAGGAAAATGGAAGAAGTACAAAAGAAGTTCACAGTAAAGGGGTTAGCTGGTGTGTTCCTGTGTTTACATTCTCGGTCTCTCGTGGCAGTTTCATTAAGAAATTATTAAACTCAGTGAACAAGGTATGTCGATGGTGATAATAATAATAATAATAATATTCATAATAATATTCATAATAATAATCATAATAACAATCGCTCTGGAGTGCTTTAAATATCAGCTACCAAACCTTTATGAAATACGTATGACATTAAAGCACCCCAGAGTGATTAATTATATTTTATTATTATTATTATTATTATTATTATTAATAAAATATAATTAATAATCACTCTGGGGTGCTTTAATGTCATACGAATTTCGTGTAGGTTTGGTAGCTGACATTTAAAGCACTCCAGAGCAATTGTTATTATATTAGTATTATTATTATTACATTCTCTGTCTCTCGTGGCAGCTTAATAAATGATTAAACTCAGTGAACAAAGTATTTTTGGGGTTCTAAAAAGACTAATCTAATTAACATTATTCCTTATGGGAACAAATTCGTTTGGTAACGGCACTTGAACAGCATTCTGAAATGAAAAAATGACGTAATCCAGGGGTCCACTGTATGTGGATGGAAATAATAATACGTAATAATAAAATAATCATAATAATATTAATAACAATCGCTCTGGAGTGGTTTAAATGTCAGCTACCAAACCTGTACAAAATACGTATGACATACAGGCAGAGTGGTGTCTCGGCGTCAAGTATCTCAGACTCCTTCCTACAGCCACTCAGTACACTAGCTTTCACTGTCTCCAAGACTACATATTTGTACAAATTTGCACTTTATTGTGCATCCCATAGTACAAGATGTTGTCGAAAAGGAAGATCTTGACTTCACCTGAAGGAAGCGCTAAGAAACAAAGGAAGGCTCTTGATCTTGAAGTGAAAATGAAGATTATAAACGAGTATGAAGCAGGTAAAAGTACTAGTGATAGCCGATGACTTGAAGCTGGCGCATTCTACCATTTCCACTATCTTGAAGGATAAAGTTAGAGTGAAAGAGGCTGTGAAAGCATTGACAGGATTTTAACCCATAATAACTAGGGAGCGGAAAGACCTCATTCATGAAATGGAGAAATTACTGGCGATCTGGTTTGACGATCAGATACAAAAAGAATGCCGATGAGCCTTCTAATTATTCAAGCCAAGGCACGCAGTATCTTTGAGACTTTGAAGGCAGGTGAAGGTGAGGAATCAACAGAAACATTTACGGCAAGTCATGGATGAATAAAAAGTTTGAATAAATAACGTAGAAGCATGATAAAGAGGCCCAAATTAATAAAAACTGACATATATAGAGAGGTATTGGAGGGTGTGTGGGGCTGGGGCTATACAAGAGAGAGAGAGAAGGCGCCAGCAGTCTCAGTAATTCATACTTCACCATGGCATACGGACGTGTTTACCTGGAGACAGTTCCGGGGGTCAACACCCCCACGGCCCGGTCTGTGACCAGGCCTCATGGTGGATCAGGGCCTGATCAACCAGGCTGTTACTGCCGGCCGCACGCAGTCCAACATACGAACCACAGCCTGGCTGGTCAGGTACCATAAGCTCACAGGACTATAAAATATTGTATAATTATACTATTACAATGGACCCTCACTTATCGGCCATAATTCGCTCCAGAAGCTCGGCCTAAAAGCAAAATGGCCTAAAAGCGAAATAATATTTCCCATAAGAATTAATGTAAATACAATTACAGTGGACCCCCGAGTAATGAACACCCCGGAAATCATACAATTATGTAAGTATAATATTGTAAGTGCTTGTGGAAGTGAATTTTTGGGGGTCTGAAATAGACTAACCTACGTGACATTATTCCTTAACCCTTAAACTGTCTACACGTATGTTATGTTATTTTCCCCATATTTATCATCAAGGTTCTACATGTACTAGCATAGGGCATGTATTTAAAAGGTCTTAGGGTAAAAGGAGGATATTTATAGGCTAAAAAGATACAGTGGTACCCCGACTTACGATATTTTTTCATTCCAGAATGCTGTTCAAGTGCCATTACCAAACGAATTTATCTCCATAAGAAATGATGTAAAATAGACTAGTCCTTTTAGACCCCCAAAATTACACTTACAAAAGCATTTAAAAAAATCAACTTACATAAAAGGGTGTGTTTGGGAACCATCGTAAGTCGGGGTACCACTGTACTTACTCAGGCTTAGCTGCTGCCTCTGAAAACTTATTGGTCCTCTCACATTCCTCTCAAAAGGTTATTTAAACCAACATTATAAAAATAGTGCTATATTAAGAGGTATATATACATATAATGTACAGGTCTCCACTCCTAAACATATAACCAGCCTCACCAAAAGCACATGGCTCACCTGCCACCTTTAACTCTCTTTTTCTTAACATTCTTTAACCCTCCAGTGTCTTGATACACTGAAGATCACAGAATATCATGGTAACATCGATCTACAACACACCCCATTACTTCTTGGACACTCATTCTGCCCAGAACACAAAGTTAAGGTCAGCTATAACAATACCAGCTCACTGCATCAGCCATGTTTTCCAGGAGAAAAGGAGTGTGGGAAGCCAGAGTCTCTCTAAGCTCCTCCTCCAACATAAACAAACAAAACCTATCACTTTGCACATCCTCCATGTACTCTCAATATATCTTATGTTATTACAATGAGACATGCAACTTATAACTAGTACTTATAAAAATGTGCATTTATTTATATAACCTATTATATTGAGAAAATCAGTTTAATTCAGCTTCTTTAAGTTTTAAGGATGGTCTAGCCTTTAAACATCTTAAGCAGTACTTCTGATTAATTCAATATAATTAGGTATTCATGTTATTTAATTACAACAATACATGCTGGGTTCCATAGCCCCCATAACAAGTCCATAATACCCCCATAACAACGTAGATATACGTTCATGTGCGTAGCTGACCGAATGTAGATCTACGTTTTTTTTTAAATGCTTTTAACCTTGCCACGATAAGCCTGAGTTGCCTAGAGATTAAAGAATGGGTCTGTGCACTCAGTGTGTGCAGTATTACAAAATGTGGGAATAACAAACAAAATGCACTCTTCATTTTAAACAAAAAGAACAATTTATTTTTTTCTCAAAATATTCGGTCAGCTACTCACGTGAACGTATAACTACGTGTGGACAGTTTAAGGGTTAAGGGAGTAAATTCGTTCGGTAATGGCACTTGAGCAGGCTTCTGGAATGAAGTTTTTACGTTACTCGGGGGTCCACTGTAATCTGTTTCAAACAAAAATATCAACAAAAATTTTTTTTTTTAATATTAAGTTTTACATGCACAAAACAATGAGAACTAAATAAAATGACTAAAGAAATGGATAAATGAACATTTAAATCATTATTACATACCTTTATTGAAGGCAGGAGGAGAGTATTGTTTGGAGACAGAACAAAATACTCCTTCAATATGATGCTAATATCAACTCTATACGGCTTATTTATCTATCACAATTCATCTAATATGACATAATAAACAATATAAATAACATAGAAACATCATATACACTCTAGAATGAATAAAATATGTCATTACGTATGTGGCTAGTGGTGGCGGCAGGAGTTTGTTTGAGGACAGGACAAGATAGTCCTTCAATATGACACTAATATCAACACTACGGCTTATTTATCTATCACAAGTCATCTAATAAGACATAATAAACAATATTAATAACATAGAAACATGACATATACTCTAGAATGAATAAAATATGTCATTACGAATGTCATGAGTGGTGTTGTGTTGTTTGTTGTTGGGTGTATAAGGGCCACTGAAAGATAAGCCTTACATAGTGGTGGTGAAGGCGGCAGCAGAGGTGGCGGTGTTGTCAGTCGCCCTATATACCTCAAACAACAATGGAGGAGTTAAGTTTCGTGTCGTCATTTTTCTATCGCTTAATCGCTTAACTTACTTGCTACACTGTTAATGCTCCATTTTATCGCTGGCTGGCGCTACAGCCTTCATTGACTCCTGCTGCTTTTGTATCGTACATATCGTAGAATCACTGATGAAGGCACATTCTCCCCTCTAAGCCCTTTACCAAATGGCTGGCACTCTGAACTTTCTTTGGCCCCATGGTGGCTTATTTCACAGTCACAATCAATAAACAAGCACCAAAATGAACAGATGAATGGATGAACACGCAGAGTATTCCTTACTCAATGAGAGAGAGATGCAGACTGAGTGTAATACACGTGAGGAAGTGGCGTCGCCGGCGTGTTGATGCATCCCAATACAGCTGGTAAGCGAAAAAACGGCTGATAACCGGAAGCCGAAAAACTGGCCTATAAGCGAGTTGGCCAATAACAGGAACAGCTGATAAGCGAGGGTCCACTGTACTATCACTAAAGGTTATCTATTTATCATATTTTTCTATAATAATATTAAGTATAACATAAATAATGTAGAAGCATGATATAGAGGCCCAAATTAATAAAAACTGACATTATTTAGAGAGTTATTGAAGGGTGGAGGGCAGAGAGGGATAAAAACAAAAAAAAAAAAAAAATGGCCACAACCATTACAGAAAACGTTACGTGCCTGAAGGGTAACTATAGAAGATCACTTTTACCCTATGCAAAGACTGAAAAAGTGCAATTTTCTCGAACAAAAAATCCCAAGTAATCAGCTATGCACGCATTTCCTGGAATATCTCGGAAGTAAATTATTGACCTATTTCATGTTGTATTACCATTAATAATAAACAGATTGAAAGGAATTTTCCAGCAAACATAAAACTGAATGTTTTAATTTTGGTGGTGACACTTTTGAAGTGTCAGTAAGGGGTGATTCCTCGATTAGCGACTAAATCATTTACCGACGGGGTCTTAGGCCCCTATAAGTAACAAACAAACAAACAAACACACAAAAGTAAGTAAATAAGTAAGTTTATTCAGGTATACACAAATACATTTACATTTATGTCGTTAGTGAGGAGAGGCTGTAATCCATTGTTTTTTGTGCTTGCAACTGCTAAATAAGCCACCATGGGCCCAAAGAAAGCTCCTAGTGCCAGCCCTTTGTTAAAGAAGGTGAGAAACATGATAAAATTAAAGAAAGAAATCATAGAAAAATATGAAAGTGGCGTACGTGTGGCCAAGCTTGCCAGGGCCACTCAAAACAATATGAAGTTTAACGAGGAGAAATTTCAGCTACTTAGATATGGAAAACTTGAGGAAATAAAAAATGTATTAAGGTATACGACAAATTCTAACCATACAATAGAGCGAAAAAGAAATGTGAAGGACTTGGGAGTGATAATGTCAGAGGATCTCGCCTTTAAAGACCACAACAATGTATCTACCTCTTCGGCTAGGAAAATGATAGGATGGATAATGAGAACCTTCAAAACTAGGGATGCTAAGCCCATGATGACACTCTTCAAATCACATGTTCTCTCTAGGCTGGAATACTGCTGTACACTAATGGCCCCCTTCAAGGTTATGTTAGGTTAGGTAAGGTTCGTCAAGAAACAGGACAAGTGTTTCCTGACACGGGTCTTAGTCAGATGATGACCCGCCATTGGAGCTTTAGGTCATCTGACCGAGGCCTTCCGCTATATTACCGGTCCACCCCTTTCACAGCACACATAAGTACGATAAAGCACCTAAATTACTGGGAACGGTTGAAGGTCCTTGATCTGTATTCCCTGGAATGCAGGCGAGAGAGATGCATGATAATATACACTTGGAAGGTCCTGGAGGGATTGGTACCAAACCTGCTCACGAAAATCACTCCCTATGAAAGCAACATTTCCCCAATGAAAAGCAGGGGCACCATGAGTACACTGAGAGACAACACCATAAGTGTCCGGGGCCCAAGACTGTTCAACTGCCTCCCAGCATACATTAGGGGGATTACCAATAGACCCCTGGCTGTCTTCCTGGCTGTCTTCAAGAAGGCACTGGACAGGAACCTAAAGTCAGTACCTGACCAACCAGGCTGTGGTTCATACGTCAGTTTGTGTGCGGCCGGCAGTAACAGCCTGGTTGATCAGACCCTGATCCACCATGAGGCCTGGTCTCAGACCGAGCCGCAGGGGCGATGACCCTGAAACCCTCTCCAGGTAAACTCCAGGATGTACAGAAAGCCCCATTCAATGATCACTCCCGTGTTGAAGAAAAAGGAAATCAAGGAAGCTGATGTTGCGAAAGGGTAAATGTGCTAATGAAGCAGAGATCGCAAATAATCAAAGATGTTGAGAAGTTGTTGTTGGTGTGGATCAACCAAAACAGTTAGCGGGAGATAGTGTTGTGCAGATTTTGCAAAGGCGTTGACAAATGCGATCATGGAGTGATAGCGCACAAAATGAGGGCCATAGGCATTACGGGAAGGTAGGCAGATGGATTTTTGAGTTCCTAACACACAGAACACAAAAAGTAGTAGTGAACAGGGCAAGATCCAGCATCAGCGAGGTCAAAAGCTCAGTGCCCCAAAGCACTGTCCTGGCACCTCTGCTGTTTCTCATCCTCATAGCAGACATAGATAAAAACACCCAGCACACTTTTTGTATCATCATTTGCAGATGACACTAAAATAAGCATGAAAGTCACTACGGTAGAGGACACTGAAAATTACAGGAAGACATAAGCAGGGTCTTCCAGTGGGCATTGGAGAACAACATGATGTTCAATGGTGATAAGTTTCAGCTGCTTAGGTATGGAAAATGAACTCAAAAGGAACACTATATACAAAACGCAAGAGGGTCACCACATAGAACGAAAGGAACACGTAAAGGACTTGGGAATAATTATGTCTGCTGATCTGTCTTTTAAAGACCATAACAAGACAAAGATCTCAACAGCCAGGAAGATGACGGGGTGGGTATTGAGAACTTTCAAAACAAGGGAAATAATGCCGATGGTGACACTCTTCAAATCTCTAGTGCTCCCTCACTTAGAATACTGCTCAGTGCTGATGGCCCCATTCAGGGCAGGAGAAATATCAGAGCTGGAACAAATTCAGAAATCGCTTACGACTCACACTGAGCCATTGAAACATCTAAATTATTGGGAACGCTTCAAGTATTGAACATGTACTCATTTGAGCGGAGGAGAGAGAGATACATGATAATATATACCTGGAAAGTACTTGAGGGCCTGGTCCCAAATCTGCACACTGCCATAACAACATACTGGAGTGAGAGATATGGGAGGAAGTGTAAAATAAACCCAGTGAGGAGCAGGGGTGCGGTGGGGACAATACGGGAGCACTGTATTAACATCCGGGGTTCCAGACTATTCAACATCTTACCAGAAGATATCCGAAACACGGCTGGAACCAGTGTAGAAGCCTTCAAGAGGAAACTGACAAGTATCTTCACCAGGTGCCAGATCAACCAGGCTGTGATGGATATGTGGGGCAGCAGGCCTCCAGCAGCAACAGCCTGGTTGACCAGGCAAGCACCAGATGAGCCTGGCCCATGGCTGGGCTCAGAGAGTAGATAAACTCTCGAAACTCTTCAAAGGTATATCAAAGGTATATATCAAAGGATAATTTGCGAAAAGGCAAGGCAGTTGCATGCCGATCTCGTAAAGAAAATGCCTGGAACGAGTCCTGATGTTAGTGAATTTAAGGCCAACAAAGGCTGTTCGAAAAATTTTAGGAAGTGAAGTGGCATACACAGTGTTGTAAGGCATGGTGAGGGTGCAAGTTCAGACAAACATGCGGCTGAAAAATTTGTGCATGAATTCATGAAGGATTTTTCGCCCAACAAGTGTTCAGTTGTGATGAAACAGGTCCTCAGCTGGTCCTAGTGCCATTATAAAACGAAGAAGGAAGAACTCTGGATAAGGACTCAGTACCTAAAGTCTTTATGGAAGGATTTCCTTCCAAACACTAGTAACTTCTCCCTCTCCTCCTCCCGTCTTCCATACACCAACAAGAGCCTTCAATAAAGGTAAGTGTGATGTTATTATTGCTTTACAGTGGACCCCGGTTCTCATTGGTAATCCATCCCAGAGGGCCCGTCGACCACCGGTTTGGTCGAACTCCGATTCTATTTTCCGTTCCAGACACCCAAAATATTCACAAAAATTCATTTTTAAAGAATAACTATAGTTTTACATACAGAAAACAATTATACATATTATAGTTATTAGAAAATAAATACAAACATTTAAATACATATTTAAATAAACACATAAAAAATAAAATTTTTACTTACCTTTATTGAAGATTGTTGATGGCATCTGGAAGATTGGAGGAGGAGTGAGGGAGGGCTTAGTGTTTGGAAGGGGAATCTCCTCCATAAGGACTTCAGGTATCAAAGTCCTATCTGGGGTTACTTCCTTCTTGGTCTTTTAATGCCACTAGGACCAGCTTGAGAGTCACTGGACCCCTGTCTCACCAAAATAACTGTCCACAGTCCTCTGTTTCTGGCATCTCTTTAACATGTTCCTGAAGTGCAATATGGCTCTGTCACTGAACTTGTTGCAGAGATAGCTTATTTCAGCTTGCTCAGGGTGGTATTTTTCAACAAAACTTTGCACATCATTCCACTTTGAACAAATCTTAATCTCTGAAGAAGGCACCTCCAATCTATCTTCCTCCTCCTGTGAAGCAATTTCCTCTTACTCTGGTCTGATGCTGTTCCAGATGAAGCTCTTGCAGCTCTTCAGTGGTTAGCTCTACCCTGTTGTCCTCAACAACTCTTCCACATCCTCGCCACTCACCTCTAACCCCAGGGACTTGCCCAATGCCACAATACCTTCCACAACAGGCAGAGGGTCTCAGGGTCAGGGTCAGCCTCAAACCCTTCAAAATCCCTCTGACACAACCTGGCCACAATTGTCTCCAAGCATAGTTCAAAGTCCTGGAAGCCACTCCTCTCCAAGCCTTACCTATAAGGCTTATGCAATGGAGGATACTGAAGTGATTCCTCCAGAACTCTCTTAGGTCAACTCAGTGTCTGAGGTCATTTCAAAGCACTTTTGAAATGAAGTGAAGTTAGAAATGACCTGCTGGTCCATGGGCTGGATGAGAGGAGTGGTGTTAGGAGGCAAGAACTTCACTGTGATGAAATTGAACTCATCAGACAAAAGTCTGCCAAGTTGTGAGGATGAGCAGGAGCATTGTCCAGTACCAGGAGGCACTTGAGTCCCATTTTCTTTTCCTGTAGGTATTTTTTCACACTGGGGCTAAACACTTGATGAACCCACTCTATGAAAATTTCCCTTGTGACCCATGCCTTAGTGTTAGCCTTTCAAAACACACACAATTTACTCTTAGTGACATTGTGTTTCTTGAACACACTGGGATTTTCAGAGTGATACACTAGTAAAGGCTTCACGTTAAAATTCCCACTAGCATTACTACACAACATCAGAGTTAGCCTGTCTTTCATAGGCTTGTGTCCAGGCAGTGCCTTTTCCTGCTGAGTAATGTAGGTCCTCTTTGGCATTTTCTTCCAAAAGAGGCCTGTTTCATCACAATTAAACACTTGTTGGGGTTTGAATTTTTCAGTGTCTACAAACCCCTTAAATTCAGTCACAAACTTTCAGCAGCAAGTTTGTCTGAACTGGCTAGCTCACCATGCCTTACAACACTGTGTATGCCACTACGTTTCCTAAATCTGTCAAACCAGCCTTTGCTGGCCTTAAAATCACTGCATCAGCACTGGTTCCAGGCATTTTCTTGACAAGATCTGCATGCAACTGCCTTGCCTTTTCACAAATTTTCGGTATGGAAACACTATCACCCGCTATCAGTTTTTCATTGATCCACACTGCCAACAACTTCTCAACCTCATCCACTGTTTTTGATCTATTTTTGGCAAACATGTCAACACCTTCGCAACATCAGCTTCCTTGATTTCTTTTCTCTTTGCCAGATAGAGATGATAGTAGATTTGTTTTGTTGTACATCCTGGCAAGCCCCCACACGTACGCCACTCTCATATTTTTCTACTATCTCCTTCTTCAGTTCGATGGTGTTCCTCACTTTGTTTACCTACAGGGTGCCACTAGGAAGCTTCTTTGACCCATGGTGACTTATATTTCAGTGACAATCAATAAACACAATAAAATTATTGTGAAATGTTTGAATGAGCAAGCTGGGTAATGTTCACTCAAGGATAAACAAAGCTAGACTGGCTCATGACACCTGCGCTGGGAGGTGCGCCGCGGGCAGGCAGACAGGTCTGGTACGTGGGCCGATAGTCGGGGAAACGGCTGATTGTCAGGGAAAAATTGGGCCAAAAAAAGCGATCGAAACTCAAGTTTGCCGATACTCAGACCGGCCGATAGTCGGGGGTCCACTGTACCCCGAGTATCGGCCGTAATCCGTTCCAGGAGCTAGGCCTCACCCGAACTGGCCGAAAATCGAACTAATATTTCCCATAAGAAGTAATGTAAATACAGTGGACCTCGAGTTTGCATAATTCGTTCCAGAAGGCTGTTCAAGTGCCATTACCGAACAATTTGCTCCCTTAAGGAATAATGTAAAGTATGTTAGTCCATTTCAGACCCCCAAAAATACACTTACAATAATACACTTACATAATTGTTCGAGTTTTGAGGTGAGGGAAAACTCGGGGTCCGCTGTACAATTAATCTGTTTTCCCCTCAAAAATATTCACAAAAATTCATTTTTTTAAAGAATAAATATACTATAGTTTTACATACAGAAAACAATGAGAAATAATATAAAGCACTAATTTTAATGGATAAATGAACATTTAAATAAGTTTTACCTTTATTGAAGACTCTTGTTGGCGTATGAGAGAGGCAGGAGAGTTTTTTTGGGAGGCAGGACAAGATAGTCCTTCAACATGACACTAATATCAACTCTATGGCTTATTTATCTAGCACAATTCATCTGATATGACATAATAAATAATAATAATATAATAATAATTTTATTTCGCAAGTTACAAGTATACATAGTTATTGGTAGTTACAATTATAAAACTGTAATGCAAGGAGAGCCACTGGCATGCCATGGCATTAGGGGCAGCTTATTCTAAAGACTTATTCACTAAGTACTTATTACTAGAGAAATTGATTGAGTTTATTCTAGTTATATATTATTTCAAATTACAATATGATTATACATACTATTAAAAAGACAATACTAGAGAAATTGGTTGAGTTTATTCTAGTTGTATATTTTATTTCAAATTACAATATGTTGATGCTATACTAGTAAAATAACAATACTAGAGAAATTTATTGAGTTTCTTCTAGTTATATATTTTATTTCAAATTAACAAAATGATGATACTATAGTATTAATTAAAATGACAATATGATGATATGAAATTGCAACAAGTGTTAAGGAGGATGACAATATAAAACTGAGATTATCTTAAGTAAAATAACATTGGGTTTGAAAGTTTGTTACAGTATGAGTATTTAGTATAGGGTGAGTAGGTGATTTTTGAGAAGAGTCTTGAATTGATTTTCCGACAAGGTTAACTTAATATTTATTGGTAATGAATTCCAGATTCTGGGGCCCTTTATGTGCATAGAATTTTTACATTGGTTAGTATGGACTCGGGTATGTCAAATAGTGATCTGTGTCTTGTGTCATGGTCGGGACCTATTAAAGTTGTTGAGGAGAATTTTGAGCAGAGGGTTGATATTAGCATGTAGAGTTTTATGTATGTAGAAGGCACATGAATAGGTATGAATATTTTTTACGGTGAGTAGTTTTAAAGTTTTGAATATAGGTGGAGTATGCTGTCTAGAGTGGGAATTTGTTATCATCCTGACTGCAGCCTTTTGCTGGGTTATGAGTGGTCTAAGGTGACTTAATGTTGTTGAGCCCCATGCACAGATTCCATAGGTGAGATAAGGGTAGATAAGAGAATGATATAGTGCAATGAGAGCAGGTTGTGGCACATAATAGCGTATCTTTGATAATATACCTACTGTCTTTGAGATTTTCTTGGAAATTTGTTGTATGTGTGTTTGGAATTTAAGACTACTGTCAAGGTGGATTCCTAGGAATTTTCCCTCTGTGAGTCTTGTGATGGGTGAACCATTGAGCGTTATGTTAAGTGGAACATTTGTGGCTTTGTTTCCAAACTGAATGAAGTAGGTCTTGTCAGTATTGAGAGTAAGCTTATTTGTCTTCATCCATGTTGATATTTTCTGTAATTCGGCATTAACAGTGTTGGCTAGTATGACTGGATTTGGGTGAGAGAAGACATGTTGTGTCATCTGCAAATAATATGGGTTTGAGTAGTTGTGATGCATTCGGTAGGTCGTTTATGTAAATGAGGAATAGAGTGGCCCTAGGACACTTCCTTGAGGGACTCCGACTGTAATTTGTTGTGTGGAAGAGTTCTCTCCATTTGTGTACACGTACTGGCTTCTGTTGCTAAGGTACGACTTTAGGTAGTTGAGTGGGTGCCCCCTAATACCATAGTGCGCTAATTTTGTGAGCAATAAATCATGGTCGACTGTATCAAATGCTTTGCGTAGGTCTATGAAGATTCCCAGCGGGACTTCTTTCTTCTCAAGTGCGGTGTATATTAACTCTAACATGTGTGTTATAGCATTGTTTGTGCTCTTGTTAGTCCTGAATCCAAATTGATAGGGGTTGAGTACATTGTGTGAGACGAGGTAGGAATAGATCTGTCTATGAATTAATTTTTCGAAGATTTTAGAAAGCAGTGGTAAATTTGAGATTGGTCTATAATTATTCAAGTCAGTTTGGTCACCTTTGTGGATCGGGGTGACCCTAGCTATTTTGAGAATTGATGGGAAGGTAGAAGATTCAATGGATTTACAGTGGACCCCCGCTATTCGAATTTAATCCGTTCCAGGAGCTAGTTCTCAACGCGAAATGTTCGAGTGGCGATTTAATTTTTCCCATAAGAAATAATGGAAATACAATTAATCCGTTCCTGCTGTCAGGAGGCATGACAAAATAGTACTTCACTGTGAAGCTATTATCAACTCGACAGCTTATTTATCTATCACAATTCATCTAATATGACATAATAAACAATATAAATAACATAAAAACCTGATATACACTCTAGAATGAATAAAATATGTATGTATGTCATTACGAATGTGGTGGCTGGGAAGGATGGTCGTGGCAAGCATTCTTGCTACAGCTGTGAAAACATCTTCCCATTCTTTCCTCCTTCAGACGTGTTAGTATAAGAGAAACGGAGTTTGTAATGCTAAGTGCATTATTGTCAGCTTCACGGAGGAACAGAATTGCACGTGTCAGGCTGGTAACAACAACTGGTTTGTTTACAAAACTCCCTCCCGAACCTTCATTTAATCTTGTTTACTCACCACTGCCTCTACTACCACTGCCTCTCACCACTGCCTCTACCACCACTGCCTCTACCACCACTGCCTCTCACCACTGCCTCTACCACCACTGCCTCTCACCACTGCCTCTACCACCACTGCCTCAACCACCACTGCCTCTTACCATTGCCTCTACCTCCACTGCCTCTCACCACCACTGCCTCTCACCACCACTGCCTCTCACCACCACTGCCTCTCACCACTGCCTCTCACCACCACTGCCTCTCACCACTGCCTCTACCACCACTGCCTCTCACCACTGCCTCTACCACCACTGCCTCTCACCACTGCCTCTCACCACTGCCTCCACCTCCACTGCCTCTCACCACTGCCTCTACCATCACTTCCTCTCACCACTGCCTCTACCACCACTGCCTCTACCACCACTGACTCTCACCTCCACTGCCTCTCACCACCACTGCCTCTCACCACCACTGCCTCTCACCACCACTGCCTCCACCACCACTGCCTCCACCTCCACTGCCTCTCACCACCACTGCCTCTCACCACCACTGCTTCTCACCACCACTGCCTCTCACCACCACTGCCTCTCACCACCACTGCCTCTCACCACCACTGCCTCTCACCACTGCCTCTCACCACTGCCTCTACCACCACTGCCTCTCACCACTGCCTCTACCACCACTGCCTCTCACCACTGCCAACCACCACTGCCTCTCACCACTGCCTCTACCACCACTGCCTCTTACCACTGCCTCACACTTAATGAACAAACTCGAAACAATTATAATTAAGTGTGAAATGTCTGGATGAGCGTGCAGGGTATTGTTCTCTCGAGTGTAAACAAGAAGGGACTGTCTCTCCAAGCGCCTGGGCGGACAGGTGATGGACACACTTGTTCGAATCATGATATTTTGTTCGCATGACAATATCCATTTTCTTGTTCTAATGACGATTTGTTCGACTGCCGAGCCATTCGAATAGCGGGGGTCCACTGTATTGAATAATGCTGCTATAATTGGTGACAGTACCTGTGAAGCTTTTTTGTACATAAAGGGTGGTAAGCTGTTTGTGTCTCTTGCTTTGTTTTTAAGGGTGTTGATTATGAGCGAGACTTCAATTGAGTTGGTAGGAGCTAGGAATAGTGTATCTGGGTAGGTGTTGGTGAGGTAGTCTGTTGGACGAGTGTTCGAGCTTGGGATTTTACTCGCTAGATTCTTTCCTATGGTGGAGAAGAAAACATTAAGTCTGTTTGCTGTCTCAGTTGGTGAGAGTAGGGGTTCGTCTGTTTTTGATAATTTGATGGTATTGTTCGTGGATATCTTTTTATTTCCTAGAATTGTAGATAGGGTTTTCCAGGTCTTTTTCATATCACCTTTTACGGTCTGGAGTCTGTTCTCATAATACAATTTTTTGGACCTTCTTATCAATATTAATAACATAGAAACATGATACAGTGGACCCTCGACTAACGATCTTAATCCGTTCCAGGAGCTAGACCTTTACACGAAAAAATCGTTATTCAAAACCTTATTTCCGATAAAAAATAATGTAAATACAATTAATCCGTTCCAGACATCCAAAAATATTCACAAAAAAATACATTTTTTAAAGAATAACTATAGTTTTACATACAGAAAACACACATAAATACTACATACAATATTAAATTTATAAATAAATATTGAAATACTAAACATTTAAAATAACATTTACGTACTTAACTTTATTGAAGAGAGTTGCTGGCATCTGGAAGATAGGGAGGAGGACAGGGGGAGGGGTTAGTGTTTGGAAGGGGCATCCCCACTCCCTGCCTTCCTGCTACACTCCTTGCATGCCTGTTACACTCTTTGCATGCCTGCTACACTCTTTGCATGCCTGCTACACTCCCTGCATGCCTGCTACACTCCCTGCATGAATGCTACACTCCCTGCATGAATGCTACACTCCCTGCATGCCTGCTACACTCCCTGCATGCCTGCTACACTCCCTGCATCAATGCTACACTCCCTGTATGAATGCTACACTCCCTGCATGCCTGCTACACTCCCTGCATGAATGCTACCACTGGGGTGCCACTAGGAAGCTTCTTTGGACCCATGGTGACTTATTTCACAGTGACAATCACTAAACCACCAAAAAAGACAACAAATGTATTGTGAATGTTTGAAAGAGCACGCTGGGTATTGTTCACTCAAGTGTAAACAACGCGAGACTGCTGTCCTGGGCGGAGGCGCCCAAGCGCAGGGCAGGCGGACAGGTCTGGTACGTATCGCTACCCGAGTAAAGATCGCTACATGAGAAAAATATTGACTGTAAAAAGCAATCGTTACCCGAAAAAATCATTATTTGGAATGATTGTTACTCGGGGTTCCACTGTATATACAGTGGACCCCCGAGTTTCGTAAACCCCGGAAATCGTACAATTATGTAAGTATAATATTGTAAGTGCTTGTAGAAGTGTATTTTTGGGGGTCTGAAATAGACTAACCTACGTGACATTTTTCTTAAGGGAGTAAATTTGTTCGGTAATGGCACTTGAGCAGACTTCAGGAGTGAAGTTTTACTGAAACTCGGGGTCCACTGTACAGTGGTCCTCGGTTTTCGCCAAGAATTCGTTCCAGAATGCTGCTCAAGTGCCATTACCAAACGAATTTACTTCCTTAAGAAATAATGTCACGTAGGTTAGTCTATTTCAGATCCCCAAAAATACACTTGCAACAGCACTTACGAAAGTACACTTACATAAATGTTCGAGTTTGGAGATGCACGAAAACTGAGGGACCACTGTACTCTAGAATGAATAAAATATATGTCATTATATAGGAGAGGACTGGTGGTAGTGGTATTGTTGTTAGGTTTATAAGGGCCACTGACCATATGCCGTACATATACAATGGACCCTCGGTTTTCGTTCACCTAAAAACTCGAACAATTATGTAAGTGTATTTTCGTAAGTGCTTTTGTAAGTGTATTTTTGGGGGTCTGAAATGACTAATCTAATTTACATTTGTCTTTATGGGAACAAATTCATTCGGTAACAGCACTCAAACAGCATTCTGGAAAGAATTTTCGACGAAAACCGAGGGTCCACTGTAGTGGGGGTGGTGGAGGCAGCATGCTACCACCACTATTCACACTGAAACAATGTACGTAATTTATAAATTTGAAATATTTACACTTTAATTTATAAATAAGAAATATTTACACTTTAATTTATAAATAAGAAATATTTACACTTTAATTTATAAATAAGAAATATTTACGCTTTATAAATAAGAAATAATCTACACTTGCCTTGGAAGAGATGGTGGCAAAGGGCGGTGTTGGTCTCAGTGCCCCTATAGTATACCTCAAACAACAATGGAGTTCAGTTTTGTGTCGTCATTTTTCTATTGCTTAATCGCTTAACTTACTTGCTACACTGTTAATGCTACACTTTCTCGCTGGCTGGTGCTATAGCCTTTATCGACTCATGCTGCTTTAGTATCGTACATATCGTAGAATCACTGAATCACTGAAGAAGGCACATTCTCTCCTCTCTTCCTCCTCGACTTTGGTACTTTGCTACAATTTCTTTCTTCAATTCTATAGTGTTTGTCACTTTCTTTACCAAAGTGCTGCCACTATGAAGTTCCTTTGCGCCCATGGTGGCTTATTTCAGTCACAATAAATAAACAAGCACTAAACACAATGAATTTATTGTGAAATGTAATGTTCGCTCAATGGTAAACAAGGCTAGACTGGCTCACGACGCCGGGAAGCGCGCAAGCGTGGGCAGGTGGACAGGTCTGGTACGCGGGCTGATACTTGGGGAAACAGCCGGTAGTCGGGCCAAAATTGGGCCGAAAAAAGCGACTGAAACACGAATCGGCCAATACTCAGGGTAGCCGATACTTGGGGGTCCACTGTAATACTAGTGAAATAGCTAAGAATTTGGTTGACTGGAATAATGTAATTGGCTTAAAATGGGAGTCAAAGTGGGCAAAATTGCCGATGTGTAAATATCGCTGATGCAGCAAAATTCGTGAGAGCATAATTTCGTCAATTTTCCATCAAATTTTGTACTTTTTGTTTTATTAACTTTAGAAAAAGATTCTCTACCATTTCTTAAGAAAAATAATTTTTTTTTTTTTTTTTAAATTCTTGGACCCTGTGGACATGTTTCAGATCGGGGGTCGACCCTGAAAGGGTTAAGGTAAGGTGAGAGGTGAGTAAACGAGGTAAAACAAATAAACAAGAGAGAGAGAACGAGTAAATGAGAGAGAAGAGAGATGCTGAGAATGTAAACAAACAGATGAACGTGTCTGGTTTTGGTTCATACAAGTTCATCTACACCTAACATCTCATATTTAATGTTAATTTATTCTACTGTGGGGTATATTTATCATGTTTATATGTTACATAGTGTGTTTATTATCTAATTTTGAAAAAATATCATAGACGAATTAATGAAAATGTTTATATTAACGTAATATACGACATTCAATGCACCTCAGAGTGATTATTATTGTGTATTATTATTATCATTATTAATATGGCATCTTCAAGACTAATAAGACACTATTGCAAGTGAGCAAAGTATATGTAGTGCTTTATAACTCGTAATATCTTTATATAGATCAATATTCCTTGATTTGCATCAAATAAGTGAATACAAATAGGAAATCGAAACTTCAACAAAAATCAATTTAATTTAATTAAATTAGAAATAGCTTTTGTTGGATAAGTATATACGTACTATAAATATATATATAAATTAATGAAGCACTGTTTAAAGTTCCTTTAAGTTTCTAAGGAAGTTAACACTATTCTTAACCCTTTGGGGGTCGACAGGCCTTCTCAGGAAAGTGTTTTTTGGGGTCGAAAAATTTTTGGAAAAAAAAAATAATTTTTTCTTACGAAATGATAGATAATCTTTTTCCGATCATAACGCCACCAAAATTATGAAATTTGATCGAAAACTAACGGAATTATGCTTTCGCGAAGTTAGCGGTAGCCATGACACTTACGCATCGGCGATTTTGCCCACTTTGAGCCCTATTTTCGACAAATTCCAATGTTTCAGTCTCCTACAATTATAGCTATTTCGCTAGAACTCCATTTTGTCTATCGATTGAGTACAAGAAACCGCCTATTTACCAATTTCATCTACCCAAAATATTGGTCAGAAAATGGCAATTTTCCAATTTCACACAAATTTCAAACGATGCCAATTTCAAAATAGTGTCCAGAATAAACAAGGCAGACATTCCTGGCACTAAAATAACATGTTCTCTGTTCATTAGTCACGTCTCCAGGCCCCTGTTCCATTACTTTTGCTTTTCATTTTGAATTTTTATTCTCACAAAAAATAGAAGATTTACTGTTATGTATACAACTGCATCATTGTAAAAATGGTACACATATATCAGAGCACTTGTGCATGAATATAAGACTCGCCAGTTGATGTGTATTGGAGGCATAGTGTGATTTGTTTACTCTTGAACATCGTCAAAAATCGAACATTTTCGCTACTTTGAGCTCAATTTCAAGGTACTTGTCATTGTCATACCAATCAAAATCATCTCTATTTCTGTAATATATCATCCATTCTATCAAATAAGACCAAGAAAACGAGAATACATCAATATATACCATACGAAAATCGACTGCAAAGTCGCTGTTTTAATTGAAAAAAACGGTCAGAGTTTTTTTTCTCTCATTATGCAGTGTGTACTGCAGGATTTTTTTTATACTGCGCACACTGACCACACAGACCCATTCTTTCATATGTATGCCTACCAGACGTTTTCTGCTTAAATTGAGGCTGCTAGAATTTGGGCGTACTAGTACGGCACCAACCCCTGCTCGTAAAACGTACTAGTACGGCACCGACCCCCAAAGGGTTAAACACTGAATCCTCAGAGTTAGTGAAATACAATATAGTACAAAATAAGAAAATACTATAATGCACAAATAAACACAAATACGGTTTCTGTAAGGCAGTCTTTTCAAAGATAATTCACTGGGGTATCTCTCAGTAGAATAGTTCTGGCTAACACAGTAAAGTGGATCAAAATCCAATGATCAAGTGGCTCCTTATTCCCACATCCAGGCTAGGTACAAGCCTCTAACTTAATAGCGTGAGAACGGCTACAATATCCTTAGTCCGAGAATAGGTGCTCTCTCTGCTAAGTCAAGTGAGACACTGCCTAGACAAATTCTAGTGCACTACAAGTCATGTCGGATCAGATGATATAACTAACCATTTGGCGCCAGCTTTTGACGTCACGACCAAACAATGTGCATGAACTGCATACTGGCAATAACATGCTTTACATATAAAACTTATACCCAGATATATTAAATATATACAGTTCTAGTAAAATAACACCGATTTATGATGAAGGATGAATAGGATAATAATACCAAGATCCAGTAGCTTCGATTTAGCTAATAATGAAGATACCAGCAAGGTCGTATTACCAAAAAGATGAAATATATACAAGATATCATGACAGATACTCTTAGTGATTTTAATGTGTATCTGCACGCCAGCACATTAAGTTTATTTAGGTACAGGTACACACAAGTATAATTATCAGAGTATATATATAAAACATGAAATAACTTAGAAACACTTGAAATTTTGAAAAGTTTCCAGACATAATGGAGAGACGCAAAGCTCATGGAGAATGTAAACAAACCGGGTGGGGTGTGGTGACCATGTTAGAAAATCAGCTGGGGGAGCCATATAGTGAGTTTTGGTCATAATTTGAAATGTCCGTATTATCGGAACGCTACAAGGCGAAATGCCATAAAGCGGGGTCCTACTGTATTTGAGTATTACATGCTTATGTAATAATAATGATAATGTTTTACTATTTCTTTGAGCCATACAGATAATGTAGATAAACAGGTAGAGATACCTAATATAACAAGGGGCTTTCTATGAAGTAATTTATACATGTCATTTACCTTGATTATACACTGTACAGTATGCCATTTTATAGAAATAAAGTTGTTTGTTTTTGTTTGCAAAATAGTAAGCACAAAAGAAAGCAATGAATTATGCGTTGGATTTTGGGCAACTAATGATAGTTAGCCTATTATGGTCACTTACAAAAGAATCACATATTGAAACTGGTTCAATGATCTTCAATTTTATGGTATGACTGAATAAAAATTGTGAAAATAATGTAAGTTATCTGAATTATAATACAAATCTAATGGGACAATATATGTTACCAATTGTATATGGGAGTTGAAGGAAAGCTGGAAGAAGAACAGGGACATAATTGGATGAGGAATATTTCGCCTGCTCTTGCGAATTCCTTACATATATATATATATATGTATGTATGTATGTATGTATGTATGTATGTATGTATGTATGTATGTATGTATGTATGTATGTATGTATGTATGTATGTATGTATGTATGTACGTATGTATGTATGTATGTATGTAAGGAATTCGCAAGAGCAGGCGAAATATTCACAAACACTGATCTCTGGCCGACGGAGACTCGAACCTACGAACCTCATGACAAGGTACGCAGTGCTTTACCGACCGTACCACACTGGTCCAATACCTTGGCATCCAGCTTTCGCTAGACGTTATTCCAAGGCAGCCAGCTTTCAGGCAGGAAGGCTTACAGCTTTTCATCTCATCCCCTGCATGCATCGACACAACTAGAGATTTTTACAATGCTAGGAATTCGCAAGAGCAGGCGAAATATTCACAAACACTGATCTCTGGCCGACGGAGACTCGAACCTACGAACCTCATGACAAGGTACGCAGTGCTTTACCGACCGTACCACACTGGTCCAATACCTTGGCATCCAGCTTTCGCTAGACGTTATTCCAAGGCAGCCAGCTTTCAGGCAGGAAGGCTTACAGCTTTTCATCTCATCCCCTGCATGCATCGACACAACTAGAGATTTTTACAATGCTAGGAATTCGCAAGAGCAGGCGAAATATTCACAAACACTGATCTCTGGCCGACGGAGACTCGAACCTACGAACCTCATGACAAGGTACGCAGTGCTTTACCGACCGTACCACACTGGTCCAATACCTTGGCATCCAGCTTTCGCTAGACGTTATTCCAAGGCAGCCAGCTTTCAGGCAGGAAGGCTTACAGCTTTTCATCTCATCCCCTGCATGCATCGACAC
>WNWK01032002.1:0-22249 GCA_009830355.1 Cherax destructor
TGAACAGCCGGCTTCCTGCGGGCCACGTCCTGTCTAGGTATCACTCTCCTCATGCAGTCTGCAGCAACGTGGTTATAGGCGCCACATAGGCGGCAAGTCCTCTGTTGCCCCGGGTATGTCACGTATAGTTGATTCCTGAAGTCAGACATCACCACATATGACGGTATCGGCTTACGTAACGTCATTTTCAGGGAATAAGTCCCTTCATAGAGGCTCAACATTGGACCCACACTCCACTTCCCTGCGTTCACCGTGTGGATCACTCCATACTCGCTGAAAAGACCAGTAATATCCGTCGCATCCGCTTCAAAAGGAACATTCTTGACCTTGATAAAAGTATATGTCCTTGATACGTCTTTCAACCGAACTTGCATTGTCGAGTTGACCGTATACACCTTGTCCTGGTGCTGATCAACAAGGCGTTCATAAACTGCAGCAGTTAGTAGTTTGACGAAAACTCGGTTGATCCCGTTTAGCGCTACGCCGTATAAATCCATAATATCTAAGCCGTACACATCATGCAGAATCGTAGGGAGCACTGTTGCAGCCGTGGCTGGATGTATGACGCCGGTGACCATGTCAATACACACTGTGTTAGAACGACGTCGGAGAACAGTCTCCATGACAGTAGTTTAAGCAGTTAGCCAATTGCGAAAGAGTGTCACCAGGCGGCAGACCAGTGTACAGCACGTCCACCCCCGACCGAAGCAGGGAGGCAACTATTTTTTGATAAATTAGACATATGTACAACACTTGGGTATCTTTATTGAAGAAACGTTTCGCCACACAGTGGCTTCATCAGTCCTATTCAAAGAAGAATGGTGAAGATCAGGTGTTTGAGGTAATCAGTCCCTCAGCCTGAAGTCGATGTATTCAGTCCATCAGTCTTGAAAAGAATACGGCATATGTGTGAAGTGGCTTATATACTGTATACAGGTGAGGTGAAGCAGTCATAGGCTATATCATATTAGACAAACCCACGTGTGGAAGCAAGTCATGACTATAGTGTTGCACATGTGTCTAATTTATCAACTTGTCGGTTCTCTGAACTATTTATCAACATTCCTGTCACACAACAACATCTTGGGATCATGATACAGGTAATTCTTCACTTGCCTAACTTATAGGAATGACGAACTTCCACACGTGCATTTGTACAATGTGATATCACCTAAGACTGCTTCACCTCACCTGTCTACACCGTATAAGCCACTTCGTGCATATGATGTATTCTTTTCAAGATTGATGGACTGATTACATTGACTCCAGGCTGAGGGACTGATTATCTGAAACTCCTTCTGATCTTCATCATTCTTCTGTGTATTGGACTGATGAAGCCACTCTGTGGCTAACCGTTTCCTCAGTAAAGATACCCAAGTGTTTCATATATGTCTAATTTATCAGCAATGTATATTATTTATATATATCTTGAATTTCATTTAATTTTATATTTGCCAATATTTTCATTATTAACTAAAATGAAAATATCTTGCTTTATATTATAATATTTGCTTATGTATGTAGGTAGGCTGTATCACCTACATCTTTCGTTGTGCTCGCTGTTGGAGAGTTCTGATTGGCTGCCAGAACTTGCTTACTACCTGTTCGCTTGTTACGCTGGAGCCAGACAGTGCCTGGTACAAGTCACAAGATAACCCCGATGCTGAAGCTGCAGTCCTTGCGCTCTCTCTCTCTCTCTCTCTCTCTCTCTCTCTCTCTCTCTCTCTCTCTCTCTCTCTCTCCTCGTAGCATCATGTTTGCTCTGCTCTGTCATCTCGTGTGATTTAGACTTTGGTAGAGTATGTCTCCATTCATGAGCCGGGACATGCTTCTCGTAACTCTGTGCAACTTTGTCCACATAACATTATTTAGACTTAGTGATATTTGACGTTTTTCTGAGGTTGGGTGTCGTGGAGACACTGTATGTCAATGGTCCCGAATCAAACTTTCGACCTGCATTTGTTCTGGCAACTACGTACCTCCGTAGTCGGGGATTTAGTAATGCTGAACTCAGTTTCAGTATTAAAGGAGTTTTATGCCTTTTATCTAAAATCTGTCGAAAGTCCACTATTAGGGTCGTGTCTCCTTGTTCCTTGCTTGATGCTGTGTTGTTCACTGCTGCTTCGTACATTATTGCTGTTTGGTGAATGGTTCATCATAATGTTCAAGCAAGCTGTTTGATTGCCTTGTTCGTTGAAATATTAGATTATGTAGCGACTTGATGCCAGTCAAAGTATAAGTCGAAATTGAGTCTTATTGAGACATAACGAGTATTATTGAACACATGAACACATACACTTACCTTATTCATGTACTTGAATATATATCGTCATAGCAACGTACCAGATGGTACCTAAGAGTAATACAGTTATTAAATGTGCCCTTAGCACTGCACAAGTAGTATATGTACCAGATAAGTATGAGATAAATGTACACCAAGTAATACTCCAAGAGAAATGTAGGAGCTTATCTCCTTAATTATACCAAATATATTAACTTTAATTGTCACCACCTAGACAACTTTGTTATTAAAGATCTCAAATTTTATTTAGTTGGTTTATACTCATCCACTTGATATCCCATAGCGCTATTGAAATGTCTCTCAATGTTAAAAGATAACTGGACTGAAATATTCTCTGACAAACTTTTACAAAAACAGACACACTCTAGATGCTGGAGTGGGATCAGTAAGTTGACCTTCCAGTATTCTCTGGAGATGTCTATATTTTATGGATGTTGCATTTTATAACACGTGGTGAAGCACGGAGACTTGTGGAGGTACAATAGTGTGCAGATTAATTGGGACAGGAATAAATTTTGTGATTATCTCATGTCTTAGTCTCCGGAGTAATTAATTCAGCTTGGGTTCTTACCTTTTAATAAAAGCTTGCTACTGACTTCTGGCAACCATCAAGCTGTGGTGTTACACTGTAACTTTTGCCAGTGCTACAACAGCTGTTGTTCTGTAAAGCTATTTTTGCATGTGTGTAAGTAAGTAAGTTTATTCAGGTATACACAAATACAGTTACATAGATTATCATACATAGCAGCATATGTGTAGAGAACCTAGGATAACCCAAAAAAGTCAGGCAGAGTGACTTATTTCCATTGGGGTCCATTTAATACCTTAATATTACACACTGTAGTAGATACATGTTATTATACTATAAAGGATATATACTAGGAATAAGGTAAAAGAGTTATTTACATGTACATTTATGTTAGCTAAAAAAATAAAAAATCATTCTCCTCCCTTTCTGTCGCTATATTCATTAGGTACCTTTTGGTTCTCTTCTTGAACTGGCTGATGATATGACTGGCTTTGGCATGTGCAGACAGTCTGTTCCATTCCTTTATTGCTGTACAATAAATGGTGTTTGAAGCCTGGCCAGTGACTGTGGGTACTACAAAGTTGTGCTCTCTCCCCCTAGTACTATAACTGCTTTGGTTCCCAGCCTTGACAAAATTGGCAGCAAGATATTCTGGACACTGTTTGTGAGCAATTTTATAAACTTGATTCAACTTAAGTTGTTTTACTCCGTCTTCTATATTCAGCATATCCAATTGTTGTAATTCATCCTGGCCTACATGCTCTCTTGCACCCATTTTGTTCTGGGTGATTTGCAGTTTATCTTTCAGTTTTTTTGTCAAGGCAGAGTACCATGAAGAGCAAGCGTAGTCAATATGACATTGTATAAGGGCTAGACATAGGGTCCTGCGAGCCTCAGTAGGTAGACACTGTGCTTGTCTGTAGAGGAACTTCAGTCTGGCATTCGCTTTCTTTACTACACTGTTCCCTATCAATTCTCCTGACATGCATAGGTCAAAGGGATTCCCAGATATTTTACTGAGGAAACTGAAGTGATGGATTCCCCATTACACCGGACATTAAAATTATTTACCCTTCTCAGTTTGTATTTCGTGCCAAAGAGTATGGCTTCTGTTTTCCCGAGATGTAACGATAGTTTGTTGTCTACTAACCATTTGCTGCAGGACTCCAGTTCCAGTGTTAATATATTAGATATATATTGTGGGTCTTTACCTGACACTAACAGAGCACTGTCATCCACATACAGTAGGAGTTTGCACTTGACACTGATGGGCATGTCATTTACATAACACAGGAATAATAAGGGACCCAGAATACTACCTAGGGAAACTCTACATGATATCGGCAGTGGTTCTGATTCTGTTTTGTTGATTTTGACAATTTGTTTCCTATTGCTAAGATAGAACTTAAACCAGTCTATGTAACCTATGCCAATTGCTTGAAGTTTCTTACATAATATATTGTGGTTGACAGTATCGAAGGCCTTTTGCAGGTCTAAAGTCACCATGCCTATGAGGTTCCCTATCGACATTTCAGTTCTCATGTAATCCATCAGATTAATTAGGGAGGTGTCGGTTTCGTGAGCGAATGTGGTTTTGAAAAATTCTACTCTTCAATTCATGATTACTGCTGAAATTCATGATTACTGCTGAAATTCACGATTACTACTGAAATTCATAATGGATGTTACACCTAGGAAGCGTGAAAGTATTGTAGCACTTAGAAAACATTCTGATTTGAGTATTACACAGCGCGCTGAAAATTTGTGCCTAACAAAGGCAATTGTTGGTCAGATTGTGAAAAGAGCTGATGACTCTGGTGATTGTGGAGTTCTGCGTTAAGGAAGATTTAGAAGAAAACGCAAGACAATACATTCGTGCCGAATAGGTAAAATTGGTCAATTAGCAAGAACTCATTTAAAATTGAGTCCTTTCTAAAAATTTCTCTTATACGTTTAAAGATATATGTTAACATAAAAAATAATAATTTTGTATTAAAAGAACCTTAGAAAACTTACCTAACCTTATTATAACAAGCGCAATTTAATTTAGCCTAATCCAACTAAATATATTTTAGGTAAGTTTATAATAATTTAATAAACAATCACAATGAAATATATATTTTACTTTAGATTCAGAATGATTTTTGCGAAATTATTGCATACACAAATTTTCGCTTGCCTTATTCGGCAAGAAGAGCCTTGCATTTAAGCCATAATCGGCACGACATAGATTATTGCGTACGTTTAGGCATTGCTATTTTGGTTTAAGGTTGCTGCTTACCATAACCCCCAAGTCCTTTTCGCATTCTGTACCACGAAGTTCAACATAATTAAGCTGATAGGTGCTAGAGTTATGAACATTCCCGAGCTTTAGAACTTTGTATTTATCTACACTGAACTGCATCTGCCACTTTTCTGACCACAAATCGAGTTTGTCTAAATCCCCCTGAAGTTCCGTGACATCTACGTCTGAATCGATTATTCTACCTATCTTCGTGTCATCAGCGAATTTGCTTATATCACCAGGGAATTACTAGTAAAGGAAGAGCCTCATTTTCACTGACTTGAAAGAGGAGACTGAAAAGAGTCAATATATCCTCACTCTATCATCTTCTTGGCCTATTTCAATTTTTCAGCTTGCAGCCCTGCCTCATCTGATGTAAACCTAATTCAGAGGAATTAATGTCTCTTTTCTAATTACTTAGTTGTAATTACTGGTTTAAAGTTACTATTTTGTAACTGTAACAGCAGAACATCTGGTGGGGTCCAGTAATTTAGTCATCATATGAATTAATTAACCTCCGCAGGATGCAGTGTATAATGCATCTTAAATCAATCTATTGATCTACACTCTATCTATAAAACGAGGTTCATTAGAGCTGGTTTCTTGGATACTGAGGTTTAAAACCAATCTACTACTTGAAGGTATTTAAGGCTGGATGTTGGGTAAAGGGGGTTTAAAGTCTATCTAATACACAAGGGTCATTAAGGGTGGTTGGTTGGTTAATGAGATTTATAATCTCTGTTACACGAGGGTCATTAAGGTTGATTGATTGGTTAATAGGGTTTAGTCTATTTACTATGCGAAGGTCGTTAAGGTTGCCAGGTTGGTTAATGTCGTTTAAAGTTAGTTGGTTGGTTAATGGTGATTAAAATCTATCTACCACACTAGTTCTATTAAGGCTGGTTGATTGGTTAAAGGAGGTTTAAAGTCTATCTACTACACTAGGGTCATTATAGCTGGTTGGTTGATTAATGAGGTCTGTCTACTACACGAGGATAATTAAGGATCAATAGTTAATTGGGTTTAAAGTCTACTACACAAGGGTGACTGAGGCTGGTTTGCTGCGTAATGGCGGGTTAAAATAATATCTACTGCACTAGGGACATTAAGGCTGGTTTGTTGATCAATGGGGTTTAATGTCTACTGTACACTACCAGTCAATAATATTTTAATACCTAAAATCGTGATATATGTACTGCAATATACACAGCTCTAAGCAGCCTGGAGTTAGACATGGTGAGGTTTAAGTTATGGAATGGTGCGGTGGTTGTCTCTGGTAGTGTTAAGACAGAATATGTCTGTGTAATATGTGTACTCAGCATGAATGCCGCTGAGATCCATTATAATGAAGTCACCCCGTGCAGGAGTGACTACCATAAAAAATGGCCTTTAATTATTCAATTTAAAGAATTGGCCACCCAGCTCTTGTCGGGTGCAGGTGTACTGTGCCCAGGGCTGTCACCTTGCGGTTCTCTACAACAACTAGATTTTCAGTGAAGATGGCGACAACGAGCAGACACAGAATAAACACCGTCTGTATAGACATGGTGACTGGATTGGCCACGGAAGAATTGTATGGTGTAGCACTTAACGGTGTTAATAGAGTATTTGTAAAACTCTTAACAGCCGAGGTGTATGAGAGGCTCGTCGACCAACATCAGGACAGGGTCTAGACGGTGCATTCTGGCCTACAGGTACGTTTGAAGGATGTATCGCAGACTTACACGTGGATTTTGGTTAAGAATGTACCGTTTGAAGCGGGCCCTGTCGATCTCAGTGAAATATTTGGTGACTACTGGATTGTACATGCTGCCATGGCAGGAAAGTGGAGTGAAGGACCACTGGTGGGCCTCTTCAAGGGGTCATACTCTCTGAAGATGATGCTACGTCGACCGATACCATCTTACGTTAACCTGCCGGCATTCAGGACACAGGTGTACGTCACGTATATAGGACAGCGTAGGACCTGCAGGTTGTGTGGCACATACGAGCATGTAGCGGCTGATTGCATGTGCAGGACGGGACAATGGGCTGATGCAGGGCGGCGTGGACAGGATGTACGAATACACAAGGATGTGGTGGATAAGGTGGATGCTAAGGACAATGGACATAAATTATGGAGTGAAATTGTTGAAGGGTCGAAGGAAGTATGTCATACATTGCCAGTGGAGTCTATGCAGGAGGTTCCTGCTGGTGGTGGATCGCACCTGCGCAGTGGAGAGGATACACCATTGGAGGAGGTGTTAAGAGAAATATTAAATGATCCTCTACCAGTTCTCAGTGTGGAGGCATGTGCAGATTTGGATGAGGCAGTGGATGTGGTGGATGAGATGGTGAGTAACAGTGTTGAGCAGCAGGCTTTTGGTATGTGAGCAGATCACGGTTGAGGTACATCAACCAGAGAGTGTTGAGAGGGAGGATAGTATGGATGTGGTGACTGGATCGAGGAAGCGGTCGGGCACGGTGACAGATAGTGAAGAGGATTTAACCCTAGCACAGAGGACAGGTAAAAAGTCGATGGTGGAGGTGGCGAGAAAGCACCTGGGAGTCTTAAATGATAGAGAAAAGATCAAGGGTGGGAAGCAGATACGTAAGACAGGCAGTAAGGGGAAGGCGATCTCTCAGCCTCCATCGCGGCCTAAGGGCAAACCTTCGCAGTTATATTCGAATTTGGAGGTTTTACCAACGTAGCGGTAAGAAGGACTGTTACAGAGTTGTTATGTGAGGGGGCCATGCGGTTACGGGGAAAATACGCGACTTGACGAATAGGTTGATAGAACTACAGAATGAGGGGATAAACCGTCCAAATATGTGTTAGGTAAATGTAGATTGCGTAGGGAGAGGATGACAGTGGAATGTGTGAAAGTAGAGGAGGGTTGGATGGTTATGAGCAGGGAATGAATATTAGGAGTACAGAGGCGATCGGTGTGTATGTAGACAAGTGGTTTACGAAGTATTTGGGCAGTGTGGATGTGGATTTGGATGCTTGCGCAATTCTAAATGGGGGGATTTTGGGGAGGTTGGAGGAAGGGGATAAGGAGGAGATGAAGGGGAGGTAATTAGTGAAGAGGAAGTATAGGAGGCGGTGAGTGGGCTGAGTAAAGGCAAAGCTCCTGTGATAGATGGACTGGTGACCGAGTTTTATAGGGAAAACTGGGATAGTGTAAAAGATTGTGTTGTGGAGGTGATGAATAGAATGAAGAGGGACAGAAAGATGGGGGAAAAGATGGGCATGGGAGTGATGGTATTGGTAAAGAAAGGAAAGGTAGGTAATATGCTGAGTAATTATAGGCCTCTGGTATTGATAAACACAGACTATAAAATTTTCGCAAAAATATTAGGTAACAGATTGAAAAAGGTGATTGAAAAGGGAGGATACCGGGCAGAGGAGTGATCAGCGGGCATGAGAGGATAAAGGATTTTTTAGATAATTCAAGGGGGGGGGGGGCAGTATCTTAGCTTTGGATTGGAAGAGGGCGTATGATAGTGTAGAAATGAAGGTATTATTTGAGGTAATGAGGAGACAGGGATTTGGGGAGGAGGTAGTGGAATGGATTAGGATGTTATATGAGGGTGCGTGCATACGTGTACAAGTGAATGGTAGACTTGGGGAGGTGGTGTGGATGGGCAGGGGTTTGTGACAGGGTTGTCCCCTGTCACAGATTCTTTTTGCTTGCATGCAAGTTCCTTTTTATAGATTAGTGGGTGGTAGGGTTGGGGTAGAGGGGGGGATAGATGGTATTGTGGGTTATGTAGATGATACCACAGTGCTTTTAGGGATGGTGATTGGTTTCGAGACAGTTAGAAGGTGTTTAGGGATATTTTGCGCGGCAACATGAATGCGAGTGAATGGGGCGAAGTCGAAATTGCTGGAGATCGGAGCGTGGGTGGGGGGGAGGTTGGGTCAGGGGTTTGGTTGGAATGAGGTAGATAGCATCACTATATGTGGAATTGCATACATGAGGGATAGGAATCAGGCGTGAGGTGTGAATTCAGAACAGGTGGTGTGTAGGGCGACGTCACGTATGTCGGTCTGGAGTCCGGGTGATTTGACATTGCGCCAGAGGGTAATTGCGGTCAATTCGTTGATCTATAGGAGAATCTGGTATGTTGCGGGAGTATACCCTTTGTTGCAGGTGGACGTGAAAGAGTTGGAACGTAGGGTTTTCAGGTATATTTGGGCTGGTGGGAGACATTGGTTGCGGAAGGACATTGTTAGGAACAAGGTAGGGCGGGGAGGTCTGGGTTTAATATGGTTGGAGCAAAGATTAGTGTGTTTGTATGTGAAACTATGTTTAGTCAGGAGGGATGCCTGGGGGGAGGAGGGGAGAAGGGGGGGAGGGAGTTATGTGGGAGGTAGGTGAGTGGTGGTGGGGGGGAAGGATTTGGAGTACTGTCGAGATCTAGTGAGGAATTTATTGGTAATTGCGGAATCTCACTTGTTGAGGGTAACAGTGGTGATGGGGTTTGGAGGGATTGCAGGGGTTGTTGAAGGGGCGGCAGTTTTTCCGGTATATGACTGGGTTAGGATATGGAGGGGATTTAGGGAGCTTAGGTTAAGGGCAAGGGACCGGGAACAGATGTATAGATTTTTACTTGGGGCAGTTGCCTCTAAGGCAGTGTTATTTAATATGGGGTTGGTGCAAGATGGCAGGTGTGAGAGGTGTGGTATGTTGGAAACGGTGTTGCATGTGATTTATTTTTGTGAAGCTTTGGGGCCGGTGAGGGAGTGGATGGGGGGCGTGGTTTGCAAATTGGGAGGGGTAATACAGTTGTTGAGGGCGTTATTTCTGGATTTGGGAGGAATGGTTGGCAGGGATAGGAAGGGTGTCCTGTATTGTTTGGTGGAGTTTGTGTGTGGGTCGTGGAGGTTGCGGGGGTTGGAAATAGGGGAACGGATTAGGGCTCTGTCGGCGGAAATGTATAGAACGAAGTGTAGAAACAAACAGGTGTATGGGGGGTATTGTTTTCGAGTTTTTTAGGTCTGGCTATAGGACTTTCAGGGTGGCAGATTTATTGCTGGGGTTTCCAGTGGTTAAGGGGTCTTGATTCTGCGCTTCTTTAGGTACGTATGGTTGAGTTTCTTTAGTGTTGTGTTGATAGGGAGGGTGGGGGGACGGTTGACTTTTGCTTTGGGGGACGGAGGACTGGTGGGTGTTCGGGTAGTTGTGTATGGATGGTATGGATGTGTGTGTGGGGGAGGTGAGGAAAGGGAAGTGCGAGGTATTACAGGGGGAGGGGTGTCATTGGGAAATGCAAGGGTTTGCCTTTGTCCTGTGCTGGGTCTTAAATTGGGTGATGTGTGTTAATATATGTTAGAAATGGATCTGTTGCATAAGTCTAAGATACTGAAACTTGATGGAAGAGTTCTGTGGACTTATGGTTGGACTTGGTCTGGTGTTGGTGAAGCAATATACCGGCATGAGGTTCATGTATGTTGACGTTGGTGTATTTGTTTATTTCATGGTGCACATTTTTGAGCACTGTAAAGACTTCTCGTATGTAGTGGTCACGTGTTAACTATGAATTAGGACCTGTGATACCTGTGGTATCGGGCATAGGTCTGTGAGAGTTTATTAGGTATGTTTGTATGCGGTATGTTTGGATATAATACTTACTCCATAATGTGTGGTAAACTGTGGTACCGGGTACAATGTAATGATGGCTAAGGCAAGACTTATTGTACAATAGAAGGAGATCCACTATTCATGTATCTAATGTACGTGCTCATGGAGGGTGTGGGCCTCTATGGGTGGTACGGCGTGGAACAATATTGTATTATGTGTGGAGATGGGTTTACTATGTTATTATATATTAACCCAGATGTTTTGGGTCCCTAGTTGTCTGTGGGATTAGAATGGAAATTGTACTATGTATATGATTGTCAACACATAGTTGATGAAGATGACATATGGTTCTGTTGCATATCGGGGGAGTGGTAAGTGTTTGTTGATGCTTTTTATTAATTGTAAGAGGTGTGAGTATATTTTAAGGACTAATAAATTGTACTGTGGATATTGATGGGTATGAATGGATACACCGCTTTAGGTATTAATGTGTGGAATATTGGGGTACCTTGTGTGAATGTAGGTTGGTTAAGAGTGATATTATTGCACTGCCGGCGGTGGTGCGCTCTTATCTTGTACAATGTGAACAGAATCACAGTGTTATCTTGAGACTATGGAGCAGTAGGACATAATATTATGTATATGAAGTGGCATGACCTTGTTGTATAAGGTCCTGTGGAGGGGGTACTACATGAAAGGTATTCCACTATATTTATCCCGATGTAATTTTGGAGACATAATTGTATGTAAGATAGGGTTTAAGCACATGTATCTGTGGATATGTATTGTATTATGTTGGTGGTGAAAGGGGCAATTAGTATTCTGGGAATTGGGGAAATAGGTATCTAATTATATTGTTTTGACATTAATAATGCAATATGAGTGTTGTGATTCTCGGTGCATTTATTTATTGCACATGTTTTATGTATATTTGATACAACCTAATAAAATGTAAAAAAAAAAAAAAGATATTTATTAATTTGAGAATAATACTGAACTTTTTGTTAATGATAATCCCTGGATCCATCTATATGACACTTTCAGTATTTTATCACAGTCAATATTCTTGTAGTATGAGTTCACTCTCTCCCATTTTTATTGAAAAGCGTTGAAATGAACCGGTAGCAAGCCAGTAGTAGACCAGTAGTAAGCCAGTAGATCAGTAGTAGACCAGTAGTAAGCCAGTAGACCAGTAGTAAGCCAGTAGACCAGTAGTAAGCCAGTAGATCACTAGTAGGCCAGTAGTAAGCCAGTAGATTAGTAGTAGGCCAGTAGTGAGCCAGTAGATCAGTAGTAAGCCAGAAGTAGGTCAGCAGTAGGCTAATAATATGCCAGCAGTAGGCTAGTAGTATGTCAGTAGTAAGTCAGCAGTAGGTCAGTAGTAATGTAGATAAATGGTTTAGAGAAGTTGATGAATTAGACTCATGTGAACACTTGGATATCTTTATTGAAGAAAGGTTCGCCACACAGTGGCTTCATCAGTCCAATACAAAGAAGAATGGGGAAGATCAGAAGGAGTTTGAGGTAGTCAGTCACTCAGTCTTGAAGAGAATACAGCATATGTGAGAAGTGGCTTATATACTGTAAACAGGTGAGGAGAAGCTGTCGTAGGTGATATCACAGTGGACAAATTCACTTGTAGAAGTAGGTCATGCCTATAGGTTAGGCAAGTGAAGAATTCCCTGTATCAAGATCCCAAGATGCTACTGTGTCTGACAGCAATGTAGATATTTAGTTCAGAGAACCGAGTCTTTTCAAGATTGATAGACTGATTATATCTACTCCAGACTGAGGGACTGATTACCTCAAACTCCTTCTAATCTTACCATTCTTCTTTGTATTGGACTGATGAAGCCACTGTGTAGCGAAACGTTTCCTCAGTAAAGATACCCAAGTTTTGCATTTGTGTCTAATTTATCAGGCCAGTTGTAAGCTAGTAGCAGTAGGCCAGCATTAGGCTCGTAATAGGGCAGCAGTAGGCCAGCAAAAAAACCAGCAGTAGGCCAGTAGCAAACCATCAGTAGTAGGCCAGTAGCTAGCCAGCAGTAGTAGGCCAGTAGCTAGCCAGCAGTAGTAGGCCAGTAGACGAGCAGTAAGCCAGAAGTAGGTTAGCAGTAGGCTAGTAGTAGGTCAATAGTTGTAGGCAAGTAGTAGGTTCACTATGGTGCTTCATTTGTTCTATGCATGAGTAGGCCTATCTAGCATTCAAAGAGGCTACTATTAACCTGCTTCTAACAAGCTAATAGATCAATTACAACACCCCTTTTGTCGCACATGTACTGGTACTGAGTACAGTCAGTACTCCCGCACGAGGACAGATAACACCAACTTCTCCGTGTCATAACAACTTGCGCACTGAATGTCTGTTGAACATGTGGTACACTGATTACTTCTGTACTTCGTGAGATTCACTGTGGGAGGCACAAGTGTTCATATGTGTATCATGGGTAGGAGGACGCTAGGAATGCGTTGCATAATACTTATAACGCATAAAACCCATGGCAAGGTACTGTTGAAAGTAGCAGACTAGTGAATTACCCACTGTGCCATGATACGGCTACAGGAGTTGACTAAATAATTGTGTTTGTATAAAGTAGGAAGGTTGCAATAAGCCACAACTGTGACCACAAGTGAATGTTTTAATTGACGAATTTCACATTAACATTGGTTATTCTAAGCTAAATCAACATAATGTCTTTTTATGTGCCCATAACATGTTAATGCCTTCAAAACCATTGCACAAATTTTTATATAGTGAACTCGAAATTTAAATGAAAGCATAATATTTTTTCAGTCTCCGTATAAGAGGGATCCTTGATGCTGGTGCAGTGCTCTTGATATTAGTAATTGGAGCATCTCCTACCCTTTCCCAGGTGCGTATGACCCCTATGGGTTTCCCCAAACACAAAACAATAACACGTACCAGGGGTCGTTACTTATCAGAGGTAAGTATGTCATGGTTCCCGCGGCCCTTAATGTACACTGGTCTATATATGTATTCTATCTGAGAGAAAGTACACGTGTTCAGATATTGTTTATTTGGACGCATTTCAGCTCTGGGACCCTATTAATGTCAGTGACACATAGGATGCGTGATACTTAGAAAATAGTGCGGAGAAAATTCGTAAGGTCTAGAGAAATAAGTATTTGGCTCATGTAGGAGATAAGTCTGATCTCTGGTAGGTATGTTCCCCGTAGGGATCATACGCACCTGGGGAAGGGAAGGAGGTGCTCCAGTTCCTAAAATCAAGGTTTTTTCTCATAAGGGGACTGAAAAATTAATACGTTTTTATTTAAATTTTGAGTTCACGATATAATTTTTTTTACAGTGGTTTTAAGGACATTAAGATATTATGGATACATAAAAAAATATTATGTAGATTTAGCAAAGAATAATCAATGTTGATGTGAAACTTGCCAGTTAAATCATTCACTT
This sequence comes from Cherax destructor, assembly GCA_009830355.1. Lineage (NCBI taxonomy): Eukaryota > Metazoa > Arthropoda > Malacostraca > Decapoda > Parastacidae > Cherax > Cherax destructor. The sequence continues at coordinate 14,119 of WNWK01032002.1, forward strand.
GTGGTCATAGTTGTGTCCTATGCCAGCCTTCCTACTTTATACAAAAACACCTAGTTGGTCAAGGCCTATAAGAGTAGCATATATGTATATACATATACATATCTTAGCAAGTGAGGATCCAGAATGGGCAACGAATCTTCAGTATATAAAGTACGACCATCTGTGTAGACATCAAGTTTAGTATTCACATTTCACTGTAACAATATCCATCATCAGATCTTTTTTTTTTATTAATCAAAAGTAACATGACGGTACTACACCAAGTACCTTATAAATGCAATACGATATAATTATCTTAACTTAAGACTAAAGAAAATACATAAAACTAAGGATGTCCTCAAACTAAACAGAAAAGAAAACAATCTAACTATGTAAGTGCCGTGATGCGGAAACTTACCATACAGAAATATGAACACATTGGACTATATGTACAGGGACATTTAAAGCAGCTAGTACCTACATAATAATTCAAACAATACATTACTTGTGGCATAGTTACATCAACGATACAATATAACTTTTTTTTTTTTTATAATTAGTACCACATCAAGAACTTCATAAATGCGAATGATATTAATATCACAATGCAGACAAAAGATATACAGAAAACAGCGGTCGCCATCAAAGTAGAAAAGAAAACTAACCTATAAATGTAAGTGCCATGATGCGGTAACCTACACTGTATATAATCTACAATTTAAACATGGCACTGAACACCTGTAAGCTGATGTCCAATGGACTGAGACACGCACATTCACCCCATTCATGCTGAGGCCTAAATAACACAAAAACATTTACTTGAGTACAAAAACCCAACCTCACCATAAACACCTGTCTTCCCTAATACTCCAACCTATAACCACTAAGCAAGTAAGTACTTGCTACCAACAAGAGTGCAACATAATGATCCATCTAAGGCTCATAATTCCAAGACCTGTTTAGAATGTGATTACAAAACTTGCATCATCACCACACATTACAATATATGTCCACCTGACCTCCTACCACTGGCTGCTGGACGACACGTGTTGACGCCCTATCAGGTGACACCGGAGAGAACGCACATAAACCCTAGCCATGTCACCCTCCGCTTCCTCCCTGTCCAGACACCCCTGACCACACCCACCCTCTTTTCGACCAGCCCTTTACTGAGGTACCTTCCCCCCTTCACCCCCCTTCCCCCATCACCCACCCCAACAGAATACCTATAGTCAAATCCCTATAATCCTGAGAGAAAGCTTTACACCATGTCCCTGCATATATCACCTGATTTCTACACTTAGACCTATAAATACCTGCTGCCAACGCCCGGATACGCTGTGTTCCCGCATTACCCACGTCCAAACAGAGTGATGCCCATCCTATACAACTGCGCACACTTCGCCAAAATACCCAATAAAAACCTATACCCTGTTTCACGCACTCTTGGTGGTATTCGCAACTTCTTCATCCAACGCCACGTTAACTTCCAATTATAAATTGGATAAGTACCTTCACCCTGCACCACACCCACTTTCCCCCCACTCTATCCAAAATGCCTACCTTAACCCTCCCAGGCTCCCGAACAACAAGTAGGAACCTCAACATAGCCTCACATCTCAACAGATCCCTACCCCGCCACCACCTACGTACCTCCTGCATGACCCCATTCACACTCCTTCCCCCCTTACCCCCCCCACCACATATTCTTGCTTAACAAAAATAATTTATAGCCTATTACGTAATGGTATCAACCCCAACCCACCCACCCCAACCCCAGTAGTCACTACCTCCCTACCTAACCAATGCCTCCCATGACTCCAAATATAACGAAAAACCCTCCCAAGCAACCTCTCAACATCACACTCCAGGAGAGGATATACAACAGCAACAAACTATAGCTTGCTATATACTAAAACATTTACCACCATCGCCCATTGCAACAGTGTTACCTCTGTAGACCCGATGCCACCCAACCTATCTAGAGCTCTGTCCACCACCGCCACCGAATTCAATTCTCTCGCCAATTCCCTATCATGTCTGAATATTACCCCACAAATTTTAATCTTATCGACGCACTTTCCAACGTCCCTCCCACCCACGCATCTACCTCCAACAGACTTGACTTACCCCTATTTACCCTCATACCTGTCGCCTCCCCAAAAATACCCACAATCCTATTCACATTTAATAAACCCTCACTACTACCCACCAGGACGGTCGTATCATTGACATAGCCTACTATGCCTGACTCACAACCCCTTCCCACCTCCCTATCCCAAACCCCTTCCCTAACTAATCTATAGAAAGGGTCCTGCATACACTCAAACAGGATTTGTGACAGAGGACAACCCTGCCGCAAACCCTGTTCATAACTCACCTGAACTCCCAACTTCCCATTTACCTGTACTCTTGCCAACACCCGATCATATAAAGTCCTAACCCACCCCACAATTTCCTCCCCAAACCCCAACCCCATCAAAACCCCAAACAAAAATTCCCTATCTACACTATCGTATGCAGTTTCCCATCCCTCATCCTCTCTTGTTATCTTCAAACTCCCTAATCCTCCTATGCTCTGCCTGTATGCTGCGCCCCGGCACACCATGTTGTCCATCATCTAAAACCCTCTCCAACACCCTCTTCATTCGATTAGCCAGTACCTTTGCAAAGATCTTATAATCCAAGCATAATAACGTGATAGCTTTATAACCCTTCATCCTATCACCTTCCTTTCCCTTTGGGACCTTTACTACCACCCCTGTCCTTTGCTCTTCCTCCATATATCCCCTATCCTTCATTTGATTAAAGATCCGCACCAAAAAATTCTTTACCACGTCCCAATGAAACACATAAAAATCTCCTGGTAAACCATCCACCCCAGGCGCCTATCCTAACCTTAATCCCTGCACTGCCTGCCATACTTCCTCCTCCATTATACGTTCTCCTAACCCCTTCCTATCCTCCTCCCCCAGTCGTTCCTGTATCCCCTCCAAAATGATCCTTCGACTTACCTCACTCCCACCCATGCTCCTAAACTTTTGCTGAAGCCAATACCCCGCATACCCACTCATCGTCCTGCAACGACGAGATATTCATACCCTTCCTACGTTTCCTAAACCTCCTCAATACAGTACCCGAGGGCCTATCACCCTATAAAACCTCTTCCAATTGACACCTGACCTTGACCACATGGAATCTATCATGTTGTATATCCCTTAACCGCCCACGTAGCATACCAATTTTTGCCTGATGCCCCCTCCTCATCCCCTACATAACAAACCCTAAGCTGACTTTCTAAGTAACATTGCAAACCATACCTATAACCCGCCTCCTCCACCCCAACCCTCTGATAATACTCCCTCACCGCCTCCTTCGCTTGTAAAGACCACCACTTCACCACATCCCCTATCCCACTGCCCCTGCCCCACACCCCCTCCCACCAGGCTGCAAAAACGTCCCTTCCCCATCCCACTTTAACAAACTAACATTCAATTTCCAATGACCTGGATAAAGCTTGACAGCCCCATCCCAGCTCAACACTGCCACTACTCCACGGTGATCTGAGAACCCAACATCGAGAAGATGCACATCCCCTACACTTATACCTGACGTTACATAAACCCTATCTAGGCGTGCCGCATATCCTCTCCTAAAAAATGTATGCGGCACCAAAACATCCCTCCCAACAACCACATCCTTGACTCCCACTGCTCCCAACACATCCCTCAATACTGCAAGTTCACATCCCGACCCCCGAGGCTCTACATCACGCTTCCGAATAATACAATTCCAATCGCCAGTTACTATTACCACCTCTGGCTATCCCTCTAAAGCATAAACTAAAAAATCATGCACAAAAGCTTCCTTCACACTTCTTGCGTTGGCTGCAGGCATATAAACCCCAATGAAACTAACAGGTATATCTCCCCATACCCCATCAACCCACACAATTCTCTCATCCCTCACCTCCTCCCAGGACCTCATATGAGAAGGGCTGGTCTCCCTAATGCCCACCAACCCCCCACCCTAGAGATTAACAGAACTCCCTGTGTATAAATTGTAACCCCTCAGCAACAATTCCCTACCACACTTAAAATTGTGTTCCTGTAAGATGCATACGTCGATCCCCTCTCTCCTTAAAGTTGCCTCCACCCATAACCTTTTAACCTCTGCCCGAAGGCCGTTAACGTTCATACTGAGACACTTGAAGGTTTCATTGGAGGCTTCCCACGATGCTTCACCAATCTAGACCCACCTAGCTTCATCACTGATCCTCCCCCACCATAACCCCCTCCTTCTTTGTCCATGACTTTACCCTTAACCCCGCCCTTCCCGCCCTTAGCCACATATGCCCATACTTTCTTTCTGGTCCTCTGACCTGGCGTCAACACGTCATCCTCCACTGATCCACTGGATCTCTTGCGGGACTCCCCCGCTACCTCCATGACCTCGCCTGATTCCTCACCACTGAAATCTGACACGCCCCTATGTACCTCTGCCTCAACCACACACACCTGCACCTGATCATCCATTCCATCACCAGCCTACTTTCTTACACGCCCATTCAGCACTTCACCCGGCCTTGCCACCAACTCCGGAAAGTCACCCTCCACATAGTCGGCCACCACCGGCACCGGGCAATCAAGCATCTTCTGCAAATCATCCATGAGAGGTCCCGATAAGTTGACCAAAGCATCATCCATCCCCTGCACCTCACGATCCAGGGAGCCACATTCCTCATCCGGCTGCATCACCGGTGGTAGAGATACTACCACCACCGCTTCTTCCTCCAAGACGTCACTCCACTTGCCAGTACTAATCTATTCACTCTTAAACGCAAGCTCCTGTCGGTGTACGTCCTCATTCATCAATGCCATCTCCCATTGTTTGTTCCTGCATCGCGGCACCATGTTGACGCTGGGTGGGGGTCCCCCGTCAGTCACACGCCATTGCCATATGTCCCAGATGCCCACATAGCCTATACATTCGCACCTGCCCAATGTACGTAACGTAGACTTGCGTTCGGAAGTCCGGCATGAGAACATACGATGGTATTGGTCTCCTTAATGACATCTTGAGACTCAACGACCCTTCTGGCATTCCAGCATAGGCACCCTGGACCCACCTCCCGACGTTAGCAGCATGTATCACACCATATGCCTGAAAGACCTTCTTCACATCAACTGCATCAGCCTCAAAAGGTAAGTTACGTATTCTTATCCAAGTATATGTCGCCGAAACGTCCCGTAACCTCACCTCCAAGCCTTCAGAAATGACCATTCTCTGTTCCTGGTAAGCATCAACCACTCGTTTGTATGCTCCACTGGTCACAAATTTCACAAATACCCTAGTGGCTCCATTTAGCGATACGCCATGTAAATCCTCCGTGGGTATCCCATTAGCGTCTCGGAGAATGGCAGGCAATAATACGTCTGCATTAGATGGGTAGATGGCTCCAACTAGCACCTCGATACACACAGTGTTTATCCTCCTCCAGTACGTTGCTGCCATTTTGAAACTAAAGGTTATGTCCACTGTCCACCAGAGACCCTTGCCAGCACACCTGCTCACGACCAAGGTCGGGCAGCGAATGTGAATTTGAAATTACATTGAAAGTAAAATAACTTTTAAAATCCCAATTAAAATTTAAATATAAAACAGTGTACATTATAATAAAAGTATACTCACACAGCTACTTTCACTTATACTTAACACATCTTTACCTTTACCTTTGAAGAGTTTCGAGAGTTTAGCTACTCTCGGAGCCCGGCCATGGCCCAGGCTCGTCTGGTGCTTGCCTGGTCTACCAGGCTACATCGATGATGATATTAACCAAGAACACACATTAGGCTAGGTAAGGTTCGTCAGGAAAGAGGACAAGTGTTTCCTGACAGGGGTCTTGGTTAGATGATGACCGGCCGTTGGAGATTTTGGTCATCTGACAGAGGCCTTCCGCTGGTTTACCGATTCAACCCTTTAAAAACTATGGTCACAGTTATAACCATTTGATCTATATAAACAAGAATAGGTAATGTTATGTAAAATTTCATAAAAATACAAATTAAACCGAATCTTTCTATTACACTTACATAAAAAAAAATTATGTAGAAAATTTAATAATAAAAACTATTAATTAATTAATAATTATCAATGAAGAATTGAGTTTATTCCTATTAGTTATTAAGCTTTGACCTCCAGTACTATATATATATAAAAGTTCCCCTGAACATTATATATGTCGTGCCGAATAGGTAAAAAATGGTTAATTCTCAAGAACTCATTTAAAATTAAGTCATTTCTAAAAAAAAATCTTATACGTTTAAAAATATATTTTCATCATTTATGTTAATGTAAAAATTAATAATTTTGTACCAAAAGAATCTTAGAAAACTTACCTAGCCTTATTATAACAAGCTCAATTTAATTTAGCTTGATCTAATTAAATATATTTTAGATAAGTTTACGATAATTTAATAATAAACACAAATAAATATATTTTTTTCGTTAGGTTCAAAATGATTTTTACGAAATTATTGCATACACAAATTTTCGCTTGCCTTATTCGGCAAGAAGAACGTTGCTATTTAAGCTAAAAGCGCAAGTTTTACCTATTCGGCACAACATATTTATATATAGTACCGAATAGGTAAAACTTGAGATTTTGGCATAAATAGCAACGTTGTTCTTGCCAAATAAGGCAAGCGAAAAAAATTTTATGCAATAATTTCGCAAAAATCATTCTGAACCTATATTTCCTTGTGTTTCTTTATTATTAAACTATTTTAAACTTATCTTAAATATATTTAGTTGGATTAGGCTAAATTAAATTGCGCTTGTTATAATAACGTTAATTTTTACATTAACATAAATGATAAAAATATATATTTAAACATATGATAGTTTTTTTTAGAAAGGACTTAATTATAAATGAGTTCTTGATAATTGACCAATTTTACATATTTGGCACGACACACACACACACACACACACACACACACACACACACACACACACACACACACACACACTCCACTCCAGGCTCCACCCCCCCACACCCTCACCTTATCCCCTTTCTCCCCCTACTCCCTTCTCCATAAAATCCCCTAACCTATCTATCTACCTCTCTCTCTCTCTCCAACTCTCTCTCCCTCTCTCTCTACCTCTCTCGCTCTGTCCCCATCTCCCTCTCTCTCTCTCTCACCCCCAGCTCTCTCTCTCTCTCACCCCCAGCTCTCTCTCTCTCCCAACTCCCTCTCTTTCCCCCATCTCTTCTCTCTCACCCCCATCTCTCTCTCCCCAACTCCTCTCTCTCCCCATCTCTTCTTTTTTTTCTCTCTCTCTCCCCATCTCTTCTTTTTTTTCTCTCTCTCTCCCCATCTTTATCTCTCTCCCCACCTCTCTCTCCCCATCTCTCTCTCTCTCCCCCCCCCATCTCTCCCTCTCTCTCCTCATACCTCTCCTTCTCCACCCTTCCCTCCTCCCTTCTCCCTCTAGTCCCCGAATCCTCTCTCTCTCTCTCTCTCACTTTCTCTCCTAATGTCCATGAGGACTCAAAGTACCCGGGGACCAGAGGAGAAGGGTCCTGGTGGGGAAGAGTGGATGGAGGAGCAGTGCAAAAGGATGGAACAAGAGTGGGGGAGAAAACTAGGAGAGCTTTCTGCAAAAATGGAGGCAGAGCTTTCTGTGAAATTGGAAAAGAGGTTGGAGGAGGAGAAGAAGAATTGGGAGTCGCAAGTCGAAGCTGCAGTAGCCAGGATAAAGGTCCTGGAAAATGAGGTAAACAGGCTGAAGCAGGTTACAGGGGGTCGACCAGAAAAGACACAGCATTAGGGGGGCCCATCGGGAAGGAAGGTGATATAACTTACGCTACGGCCGTATCTTCCTACCAAGCAGGGCCGAGGAGTGATGGGTGTGAGCAGCTGGGAGCAGGTGGAGAGGGAAATAGGGCAAATGCAGAGGCAAGAGCATGCCACCAAGAGCTACAGGAAAAACAAAGGGAGAAAATGGCCATGTACAGACAGGAACCAGAACTGCAGAGGGAAAGGCAATGGGAGTAGGAGAGGGCAAAGGCAGTGTTTATTCATGGGCTGAAGGAGAGAGGGAAGGACACACACTGAAAGACGGCAGGCAGAAAGAAAGGAGATTGAGA